>JAOVVI020018998.1:0-10223 GCA_028571085.2 Nepenthes alata
GAGAACTTGGCACGACAAGCAAAGGGCGTGTACGGCTTTCGACAAAGACGTATTCAACATGCTCGCACCTTTAGGATGAGAGATCTAAATAACCGAGGACTCCAGCTTGGATGACTTGTGGAGCCCGAGGCTGACGTGGAGGATCCAACGGCTTCTGATACGCCAGATTCGCATGGCTGGTACCTCTAACACATCGTATCTGCGCTACAGGCGCCCCTGCACGCCGTAGCTACAGACTGTGATAGCTGTCCCTATCACAGTACGTCTGCAGAGTCAGTAGCAGACGGCCTGACACGCCCGGTGCCATGTGTCACTGTCCCAACGGAATAATTTTTCCTTTATAAATACCCCTCTTAGGCGTGAAAAATGGGACTCTTGAATTTTTCCACATAATCACGCAAGCTGAAATGTAAGAAAACTCAGAAAAAAAGAAAGTGAAGAGAGGCGGTGTTCTCAGACTGTAATCCAAGAAGGAGAAAACGGTGCGCCAGTCTCGTTGTAATTCTTCATCACTATAGTGAAATCTCTTGGACTTTTTTCCCTGGTCCCGTGATTTTTCCCCCTCTTACATAACGGGATTTCCCACGTAAATTCAACGTTCTTTATCAGGGTCCTCGTACTCAGTTGGTACAGTACATACTTCACTCATTTTTGTGTTGCCGATTTTTGGTGGTCCACGATCACGCAGAGTCCGCGTGCCTCCGTGGATAAACGACTGGAATCCCTGAACACAACAATATTAATTTCAGTAATTTTTACTTATAATTTAAATATTAATATTATCTAATTATCATTTTATAAATTAATTATTAATTATAAAATATAATTTTTCTGATTTTGATAGTGAAGGAATATGAAAAAATTATTCAAATACTCCAATACTAGTTATATTATAAACACACTGACATTAGTTTTGAAATACCAGAAACATAACCTAATTCTAGCTAACATACCAATGTTGCTCTTAGTATTGGCCGCCCTCCTAGAAAATGTTCTAGTAATATATGACAATTTTTTGAGATTAAATTAATTAATGATTAGAAATGAGGCATTTATTATAAAAAATAAAAAAATTATATATGTGAAAATTTTAAAGGTACAAGACACTTAAAGAGACATATAAAACAACATGAGAGATAACAATTATCTTTAACTCAAATTGAACTAATATTTTAAAGTAGTGCAGTATTATTATGTATTTTTCATTATATCCAGCAACTAAATCGAGAGAGACTGACAAAATATATAATTCAGTCGGATAGCCTTTTTCTCACGAGGGAAGCCTATAAGTTTGTACAGTACGTGCAAAAGTGCTTACAGTCTAGGCATATAAAAATGTCCCGACAAATTGTTAAAGGTAAGCTATTCGTCTTTTTTTCCAATTTAAATAAAAATTAGTTTTTGAATTAATATATGTAAAACCTAATATTTTTTTTAACTATTGATATATGGTTATTACATAATAATTTACTTTATATATTGATATATGGTTATTACATAATAATTTACTTTATATTTGTGTTACTGTACATTAGACTTCTGAAAATTGAGAAGTACAATAACAATTATTAGTTTTAAAATTTTTGAATACCTACACACTAATTCTACAAATTCAAAAACAATTATTGCTATTGCAAATGAATTTGGAATACTTAATAAGATTTTTTTTATTACTTTTTACAATATTTCAAATAATAATTCCGTCATTTATATATTTAAATTATAATTTTCTTTAATTTTGAATATTAAATTGTTTCATACAAGATTTGCACGTCATGTCATTAACCATTATGTTAATGATATTTTACACTTCATTTCTCCATATGTGAAAAAAAAATATTATTCTATTTATTGAAACATCATTTTTGAAAGCAATAATTCAATACATAGTGTATAGACAAAACAAGCAGACCTAGAATAAGATAAAGATCAATTGCACAATAAAATAAAACTCGATGTACCAAATACTGAAGATTGGATATAATTTTCAATTATACCACCCAAAATCTACCATTATGCCGTTTGTTGATATTTATTAACATCATTGTGTGTTTTTGGGATGATTATGTTTTTCTTCAAATAATACCTACGATAAAGGTAAATATAGTATATAAAATTTAAATGAAAAAATTTAAGTAAATATTAAAAATATTATAAATAACATATTCACTAATATTATATTGAACAATATTTTAAAAAAAAAAGTTTTCAAAAATATTAAAGAAATCTTCCAATACTAATCACTCTCACCACAATTATGAACTTTAGTGTGAATTCACATGGGGTATATAGATGTTTAGAAGAATTTTACAATACAGGAATAATGAACAACACAAAAAAAAATGAAGATCAGTGTCTATCACAGCTTGCATACAATGTACAACTTCTATGAGTCACAATCAACACTAAGATTGTCCACTACAATAACAAAAGCAAACAGCAGCAGAAGTGGCAGGTGAGTTTTACTTTCATTGGTATGCGCTCGGCATCGAATGCAGGCGGTTAACAAAAATACAACACCAACTAAACTTCTTCACTATTTATAATCGCACCACATTTCTAATATTGTAAATAGTAGTTCAAAGTTTCAGATTTTAGATTGGTAAAAAGCCAACGAATATAATTTTTTTATTTTCACATCAATAACATGAGACCTCTTAGCCCTATTAGCAACTATAGTATCATCGAAGTCGGCTTTCAATGGCGAGGGTCAAGCAGATGAAAAATTAAGCAAGACGATACCAAAGGCTATAAAAAATGCATCCTTTTCAAGAATTTGTTGGACGCAAAAAATTGCATCTAAAATCCAACCATTTCTAGTTCTAGTGAAGAGGAGGGTCTAAAAGTAGCGGTAGTAAAAATATATGTGATGCCTAAAAATAACCAAGTTATTATTAAATGTATTTTCCTACTTTTTTAAATTATAATATCAAAAATATTCGACGAATTAAATAAAATATAATATATTTTTTTAAATATTTTGTATAATTTTTTCTTTTAATATTTTTTATATTTTTGTTAGGAATATTTTGTATTGATATATTAAGTGACCGGATAAAATAGATATTTTTTTGCTAGAAATATTTTATATTTGTTAGGAATATGCCCACTTAGCCAGCAACAGGTACATGCATTAGGGTATTTATTCACACCTGAGTTCAGCCCGATTTGTGCATGACCACCGATTATCCAGAATTCTCACACATGATATGCGCCTAAACAATGCACATGTGCTAAAATGCAGCCCTCGTGCTAAAGACTTTGTACCTGATTCATACCTACGTGGTGTAAAGATTTTGTACCTGATGCATGCCTATGTGGTGCATGTAATATCTCAAATTTTATTCAGATTAATTTAATATCAATTGTGCTTTTGGGTATCTTGGGCGTGGCAAAAAATTAATTAGATAATAAACAAATTGGACTGACATTTGGATAAGTCAGGATGGCATCCGAGGTGCGTCTGCATTATCGTCCGAATTTCGGTTTGAATTTTAGAATATGAGAAAATGAAATTATAAAATATAACAATAATAATAATAATAATAACAATAACAATATACATAATAATAGTAATAATATACATATGAAAACGAAAACAAAAAAAGAAAATAAAAAAAAGATAAGGAATCTGGGAAACAGTGAAAGCAGGGGTTGTTAGGGAGAGAGTGCAGGGGAGGGTTTGAATAAGGAGAAGAGGGAGGCGGTAGCCGCGCGAGGAGGATTGTGAGGGTTCACCGGCAACTATGACGGTGAAGTGCAATGACAAGATCATGGCTCATGGGTGGCGCAGGGGTGGTCGGCGTTGGCGGTGGCCGTGGGAGGAGCGGCGGGGGCCGTGGGAGAAAAGGCGGTGGCGCGGTTGAGGGTTGCGCAAGAGAGAGAACTATGCACAGTGAGAGGGGCGTTTGAGCTGCGGCAACGGTGCCGACACTGACGGGATGACACCGGGAAGGCTAGCGGTGGCAGGTTGGCTTGGCGGCAGGTCAGCCGGCTGTGGTTGAGCAGTGGCAGCAGCAGTGATTACGCACTGAGAGGCGGAGCGCGGGCAGAGGCGCGGCAGCGCTCATGGCGTAGAGAGAAAGGGTTGATTCGGGCACCTTGAAATATAATTTCTTCAGATCTACAAAGTATGAGGTCCAAGCAAGTATCTGCAAACCCCCTCTTTGGTCTGATTTATTTTAGATACCATTTGAAATTTTTACTAAATGCATGTATTTTGTATATCTATTTTATTTATCCTGTACATGCATGTGTAGTTCATTGGATTATTTTAGAGGCTTTGAATATGGGTTTTATGATTTTAGAAATTTATTATTTTCTGAAAGCACGAAAAATTTATTAGACTCGGTATATATTTATATCGGTATGTGTAACGAAAATATACACGAAACTTGTATTGGCAGTGCATTTTTACATGCACGTGTCGGGTTGTGGTCACTTCATTTAGATATGGATTATTGGATTCTGGCCAGCTCCCGATGGGAAGATTATTTTTTTATTTGGAAATCCCTTTCCGCCGGCAGAAAAAGTTTAGAGTAGTGACCCTTCCTATTTGGATAATTTGAATTGACCTTAGAATATATTCAAACATCCTAATATATTTGACAAACTTGAGGAATGCACCCAAAGTCGCGAGTAGCAAAACATAGTGAGCAACCTTATCTATGGGTACATAATACATAGATTTTGGCATAAAGTTATCGAAATTATGTGTAACCCTTCCTCAAACTAGTCTTTAAACAATCAAAATACAGATTTGGTGCATAATTTATATTTTTGCAACGATTGGTGTTGGACTTTGATTTGGATATGGATTTTTAGACTTGGATTTGAGCTTCACCAATTTTGCCTATGGTTGGGCCTTGGTATGTCTCGTTCAAATGCTTTTGACTATAAGATTTGATCCGGACTATTGGAATGTTTGACGTGGTACTGCTTCGACTTCTGCGCACACTACTGGATCATCCGGTTACCGGATTCTACTCCAGATCACAAGCTGATTGGGCCTTGAACTTGCACTCGGACTTGGATTTAGACTCGGACCGACATCGGCTTTGGAATTGGTCTGGATCACCTTTATTTTGGTTATATATATACGTCCCGACAATGACTATTTTTTTAGGTTTGGATATTTGTTTAGATTTAGATATTTGATTTAAGTACGAAACTATCATTAAATTTATAAATTTGGATCTTGGATTTTGGTTGAATTTGTCTTATCGGCGATTTTGATTTATTATGTAATTTGACTCAATTTTCATCCATTTGACATTCCCTCAAATTTATTGGACTCCTTTTGATTAAATATGATACTTACTGGGCATTAGGCTCATTTTTTCTGTTTTGTCTCTTCAGAGTAGAAGGTTCGGATGCATTATAGGTATTAGGATGTGATCTGTCAACCATTCGTCTGATTCGGTGAGTTTTGGTTCAAACTTTAATTTTTGCGATTGAACGGTAGCCTAGCAACTGTCTACGTCGAGTATAAATCTCCAAGAAAGCGAATCTAATTCCTCAATTAGGTAGCTAATTTTACTATTAAGGCCATATGGTAACTAATTTATGAAATCCCTTAATCTACTAGTTGATGTTCAAACGACCATCAAACGTTAGATAGTAATTCTTCTATTTCAGATTTACTATTATGCGTAAAATACGTATAAATTAATGTATTATACATAATAAATATAAATCAAAATAGTAGAATTAAAACATGTATTATACATATTAAATATAACATACTATTGTAAAAATCAAGCAAGTTATCATATATACACAGTAGTACGACCAGCGTTTGAATGATGTTCAAATGCTATTGTAGGAAATAATGGCCATCAAATGTCGCTTCAAACAACGGTCAAATATCTTGTCCAATTTGAATATTACTCATACAAAAACTATTCTAATTGGTCATAAATGTTATTCTACTATAAACCTATATGATTGAAATTAAAAGAATAAAGATAAAGACTCTCAACTTCACACGATCCACTGCCTCCTCAACCCGTCTTCTCTCCTAACTTTACTCAAATGAATGCAATAGTTGGAATTGGAAGACTCTACGTGATTAAATAGAAAAGTGGGTGAAGAGGGAGTTTATTATTTCCCTCACTAGGAAATAATAGAAAAGTTGCTATAATAACTTGGAGGAAAATCTTCCACTTAGCCAAACATTACCAGAAATAATATACCAAAATTCCTTTCTTTAATTACTTCTTGATCATAATACCTAACAAATTTAATTTTGATCCAATTAAGATAACTAAGTCTAAAATCCAAATTGTTCACAAGTTTCAAGTGGATTTGGCCCAAATAAATAATTCTACAATTAAATTATTTTTCTATAATTAATTTACTTTTAAATATTAATGTATTATTAAAGAAAAATGTATATAATTATATAACACCTTAACTAATTAAATTGAAAACATTTGGAATGTAACATTTATATTATGCTTATTTCGGCAGGTATGCTTAATTTCGGTTTCATTTATGAGATTTGAGGGCTTGTGCCTGCTTTTATAAAATTTATCAAGAAATCATACAACCCTTGGCACATTTGACCTATCATGTCTTTTATATAACCATTTGATAAAATATTCTACTTTAAATTTATAAATATGATATGTTTCCCAAGGTTGAAAAAATGTATATATTTATTATTCACTGTAAAGTTTTCATTAGTACTAAATAAAAATAATTGGAAAAAATTGATAGAATATATTTAAACATATCTTAGTATATTATTTTTTTAGCAAATATCATTATTCCAATTTTGCTCTCCGTACTCTCCCTCTCAAAGCAGAAGCTACATTTGGGTCGGTTGGGAGAATACTGAATTGAGGTTTTTGCAAATTTGAGTCACTTATCCCATAGACTTGATGTTTGTTCGCTATTATGTTTACACACTTATGGTTCATTTTATTCCCTTTTCGCTGTTCGTGTGAGTATCAGCCCTATTAGAAGTTCTTAAATGCACCTTTGCAACAATACTTTTAGATTAATTTGTGAAAGTTATTCGATAATTACTGCTGTTTTACTTATAGTTTTGACGAATTTTAATGAGGTATCTATGGAACGAGCTATTGAGCTTGGTGGAAGGGATAATTTAACTGGGTTGCATAAGCATGACAGTTCTTACGGTACTCTCTTCCTTGTGCTAGTTGATGTAAATCAGTTCTGTCATTATTTTTTCATACAGTAATCAGGCTTCCGTTTAGTCGAAAGGTTTATATTTTCCTGATAACATTGAATTTCCCCTAATTTTCCTTTGATTGGTCAAGGAAATATTTTTTTCCTTTAAGAATGCTTTTCATAGTTGAGAACGATAGAAAAAAAAATGGTGATTTTAGAGAGGTAGTAGGGTTGGTGATGAGGGGTTTGTGGTAGACTGGTGGAGGTGGAGTGGTGGTGGTGGATTAGCATTGTGGTAGTGTTGGCAGTGGGGTTTGCAATGATGGCGGTGGTTAGATGCCAAATGGTTGTGATGGTAGCAGTGGTAGGATGGTAGCCGTGGTGATGGTTAGGGTGGGCAGTACTAATCATAGTGGTGATGTGCCTGAAATCAGCTTACATTTACATGGAAAAGAAATCAATTTGAGTCATTGGGTGGGATTTATTTTTCATTAGAAATCAATCCTGTTCCTATTTCCCACCAAACAAAAAGGGTAATTGTGCTCTCCAACCAATCGGAGACTTTATTTCTGAATTGTAGTCCAACCACTTCTTGCATTTACTTGTATAATATATATGTATCATTTTGTGGTTGTGGTTAATCCGTAGTGGTGAATTGAGTTTTTTTATGCGCATTTTTGCATATTCATCAATTCCAGCCTTGGATTGAGTAGCTTCCTTACCATACTCTCCCCTCTTTTTGACTATAGAGCATTACTATACGTGGAACAAAAGGATGTTATCACATCAGCAAAGAGATAGTAGCACCAAATATATTGATTACTCGGACCCATTTGCTGTTGGTGGTTTGTTGGAGAGTGTTAGCACGGGTAAATATGGAAGTGTGATGAAAGAATAAGAGTCTCGTGAATTTGGGGGATGTTAGTGGCACTGCTGTTGTTTCCTCTGCAGCACCTGTGGTGATTATTGATTCTGATGATGATGATGCTGGAGAACAACGTCCCTCATATCCATTCCAGGAGATTTTATTGCTAAAGCAAGCAAAGGAACTCCTTTCGATGAGTTCACGGTTGAGATATGCTATTCAATCTTATATTTTCGGGAATAATATAGTGGTGTTAAATGGGTTGTATCCCGTCTGATGAAAATGTGCCATGCCCAGCACAGCACAAGACTTATTGTTCTAACCCAGTGTGACCCATGTTTAAAAATGAGGTCAAATTTGCATTTTAAAAAACACACGGGTAAACGGCCCAGTAGGGCACATGCACTGTCACGAATCCGGACTAAGCAGGTCGATTAAAATAATTAATTATAATTTAAAATCCCAAATAGAATTAAACAAATAATACTAACTGTCGAAAATTCGGATTTGATAAACCAAAATATGCAACTTAACGAAATTAAATCCACACCGGACCTCATCGGACAACCGTCAAGACCAAATAAATACGATCTGCTTAACAATCATCGTAAGACAGGTAATAGTTAAACAAAAATTTATGATTTTATATAGCATAATATCCAAATTATTTTCGAAATGTAATCATAGGCTTGTACTTGGCCAATTCCATAATACAATCGCATCAATTGCTAAATGAAACCATAATAGAGCCAAAACCCACCGAATCAGACGAATAGCTGACATACCACGTCCTGACTCCTGTAATGCATCCGAATCTTCTACTGTGAAGGGACAAAATAGAAAAAATAAGTCTAATGTCCAATAAGTATCATATTTAATTAAAAGGAGTCAAATAAATCAGATGGAATGTCAAATGGATGAAAATCCATTCAAATTATAAAATAAATCCAAATCGCCGATAAGACAAATTCAACCAAAATCCAAGATCCAAATTTAAAAATTTAATGATAGTTTCGTACTTAAATCAAATATCCAAATCCAAACAAATGTCCAAATTTTAAAAACAGTCATTGTCGGGACGTATATATATATAAATATATATATAACCAAAACAAATGTGATCCAGACGAATTCCAAAGCCGATGTCGGTCCGAGTACAAATCCAAGTCCGAGTGCAAGTTCAAGCCCCGATCAGCTTATGATCTGGAGTAGAATCTGATAGCCGGATGATCCAATAGCGTGCGCAGAAGTCGAAGCAGTACCACGTCAAACATTCCAATAGTCCAGATCAAAATATATAGTCAAAATAATTTATACGAGACATACCAAGGCCCAGCCATGGGCAAAATTGGTGAAACTCAAATCTAAGTCCAAAAATTCATATCCAAATCAAAGTCCAATACCAATCAATACAAAAATATAAATTATGTACCAAATCTGGATTCTGATTATTTAATGACTAGCTTGAGGAATGGTTAAACATAATTTCGATAACCTTAGGCCAAAATCTATGTACTATGTACTCAGATAATGTTGCTCACTATATTTTGCTACTCACGGCTTTGGGTGCATTCCTTAAACTTGTCGGATATATTAGGACATTTGAATATATTCTAAAGTCAATTCAAATTATCCAAATGGGAAGGGTCACTACTCCAACCCTTTTCTACCGACGAAAATAGATTTCCAAATAATGAAATAATCTCCCCAACGGGGGATGGCCAGAATCTAATAATTCAAATCCAAATGTAGTGACCACAACCCGACATGTGCATGTGAAAACGCACTGTCAAAACAAGCTTCGTGTATATTTTCGTTACACATAGTGATATAAATATATACCGAGTCTAATAAATTTTTCGGGCTTTCAGAAAATAATAAATTCCTAAAATTATAAAACCCATATTCAAAGCCTCTAAAATAATCCAATGAACTACACATGCATGTCCAGAATAAATAAAACAGATGTACAAAATACATGTAATTAGTAAAAAATTTAAATGGTATCTAAAATAAATCAGACCAAAGTGGGGGTTTACATATACTTGTTTGGACCTCATACTTTTTAGATCTGAATAAAGGATATTTCAAAGTGCCCGAATCAACCCTTTCTCTCTCTGACGTGCGCGCTGCCGCACCTCTGCACGCGCTCCCCCTCTCTGTGCGTCATCACCGCTGCTGCCACTGCTCAACCACAGCCGGCTGACTTGCCGCCGCGCCA
>JAOVVI020019000.1:0-10223 GCA_028571085.2 Nepenthes alata
GAAATATTAAAATTAACGTCAGACCATATGAATCTGTTTTCATTATTTCATCCATTTAATGTAATATCATAATTTTTTAATCATTTTTCATCACATAAATCAAAAGTAACGGTTCTCTCTTTTAATTTGAGTGATTAAGAACAAAGTCATTGACTGAGGTGGAAGAGGAAATATTATGAAGAAGAAAATACAAATGCTATGTTCATATTCACTATTGAATCAAAATTTAAGTTCACCTCCAGCATTCCCTGCATTGAACTCAATACTGGTAATGAATGGCCTCTAAATGCATTGCTCAAAGAGTCTCATGCCATTTGGATGAAATGTTATAAAAAGGAAAAAAATATATATTGGCCCCCCCGATACTGAGGCAAAATTACAGTATGTTGTTATATCGGCAATGTATCGTGAATATCAATACGATTGATATTTGTCTGTTAATTTATGATTTTTCTTTTAATGTATCTCATATTTAAAATGCTGATATTTTCATCAAGGTCCGAAAAGTAATGATGATATTCAAAATCTAGGATAACGATATTTCTCAACACTGCGATAAAATTATGATATGTTACTGTATTAACAATATATCGTGATATGTTGGGTAATATGTGACTGTCAACTTGGGTTCTGAGAAATTTTTTCTTTCTGTATATTTGATACAAATATATATTGTCTAATATTAATACGACGGTAATCAATACTGATATCTATATTTTCATCAATGATCGCAAGAGAAAAGGAAAAAGTACACCACTGTTCTTACCTTAGTTTTCATGCATTATGAAGGAAGGAGAGTTCAGGGCTGGGTTACTCTAAAGTGGATAGACACATCCTTTGCACATAAAATTCAAATTCAACCTTTATATCACCAATCACCTTCTATTAGCTTACCTTCTATCTATTTCTACTGACAGAGACATTTTTCAATATTGTGATAATATCACGATATATCAGTTGATACAATATTATCAACTAATAATTCTTAGAATTTTTTTCTTCTTATATATTTAATACCGATATATATTGTTCAATATATCCGATAATGATATGACTGTGTTCAAATATTTTCGTCATATGGCAAAAAAAAAAAAAACTTGAGACATCTCAAACACTTTTGGAAAGTTTTGTTTATCTGTGATCTACATTTATACCATTTCTTATAGCACAGAACCATCACTACAAACGATGAATGGCCAAAACCCTTTGTTCCAAAACATGTCATTTTACTTAAAACAATGAAAATTTATGAAATGTCAAGTCATTAACAAGCTTGCAGATGGTACCTTTTAATGGCTGCGTAGCCATGGCTGCCCAGAACCAAAATGGAGGCATGGTGCTTGTCCACAACCTCACAGAGAACATTCCTAGCATCACCTTCCATCACCTCGATTGTAAAATCATCCACCTGTGCAGATAATAGAAATTTGTACACAGTTCAATGAATCCATTGTAGGAGGGAAAGACATGAAAAGTACAATCGGTTCTCCAAATAACGCAATTTCGCTTAATGATAACCTGGTCGCCTCATAAAAAATTATTTATTAAGTTTTTGATCCGTTCAAATATGGATTCTTTTAGTAATAGTTACTCTGAACTTGTGGATCCATTGGTACCCAGTAATTTAATAAACGGAAATGGGATGGTTTCATGTATAAGCCACCAGTGACTTTCATGCATTCACTCATTTTCCTATTCCTTGAATTCCCACTTATTAAATAAGTGCATGATGCACAAATTGGGAAATGAATTCGGTATTTCAAATAAATTAACAAGAAGGAAAAGAAAGAGGAAGACCATTCCCCTTTGACAAAGCCAGAACATACATATTCTTCATTTTACCCAAAGTGGCCAAATTCAAGGCCTACCAAGACAGCTAACAGCAAACCCATCACTGCCGTGCTACTTCAGCTTGAATTACTAAATATCTATAAAATATAAAATTTAAAATTCCCACAAATGTGATACCTTATCTGATGGACTCTCTATAAAGTAGACAAGGTTCCGTTACCCGCCAGCTTCTCCCCCTCCCCCCAGAAACAAAAATAAAAATATAAAAATAACCCCCCAAAAAGAAACAATTGAAAAGCACAAACAGAACAAGTACTCCTAGTTACTAAATTGTCAATACTTAGCTCACTGCCAGACTAGCATGTTGTGTGTTTGAAAAGAGAAGGTTCATTTTCCCTCTTTGGGACAACCAAAACCTCGTCTTGTGAATGTCTCTAAAACAACTCCGGACCGACTTTTCCAAACAAAACTCCCAACTGCTTCTTTCACAATGCTTGTAGCAATTGGTAACCAAACTTTTGCTAATTACTCCTTTCATCTGTGGTATATTTTGCTAATATGACTGGAAGTTAAATAGGCTTTCCTCCTCCTGCTTTTCCTAAGATATATATATATATATATATATATATAGACACACACAGACAAATGTAAATGAAAAAAGTTGCTTCCCGACCCACTGTACTAACAGCAGAGCTTTAACAAATACTATTCGAACTTCTAAACCAAACCACAGCACAACTGCAGAACCCTAGTACAATAATAGTTTAACAAAAGCATGATTATCAATTTCTATATCGTTCACATCCCAAAAAATGGCCTAACTGTCAGCATACCGATTTAGAAATGCAGAGCTCCTTAGCCTTTTGCACAACCCTTGTAGCTATCCGCTTTAGGTCAGCTTCCACATATGGCAAAACATCCGCAGCTCCTGTAAATCGATCAGAAATTTTCAATATATTTCTCACTATGCAACACGTAAATTGAACATTACAAAGTGTTTGACAAGAATTTACAATACAAGTAAATGAAAATCAAAGGCATTACGAGATAGCAGGTGGTAGATTTGGATACTCATCATGAGTTGGGGAAAATGGAAATGTCGAGAAGAGACATGCCATGTAAAGCTAGAACAAGGAAAGATGAATCAAACAAGCAATATGAGCAAACAACAATTTATGACGAACAGGAACAACAGAAGCAGCAGATTCAGTAACAAAAGCAATGTATTTAACAACATGAAATCAAGAACAAAGCAAGAAGTTATGACCGATTCTTCTTTGATAACCAATCCTGTTCTATTGTTAATTGGTTAGGCTAACAGCAATAATATACTTGAATAAGGTCCAATAAATAAAACATTAGAAGGAAACAAATGTGTGGAATAAGAAATATTCAGTTGAACCGCTTCTTTCTCCTGTCAAATTCTCTTTTCTCCTGTTTTCCTTTAACACATTCTCCATCTGATTTCCTTCTCAATTCTTTTGGTTACTTATAATTGCAATTCATCTTGGATTGTTACATCACAAATGGTATCAGATTCAGAATCTGCCACCAACTTCCACAGCAATCTAAACAAAAAATGGTGCTGGGAAGCAGAGGGGGGAAGGGAAGGGAAGAAAAGAAGCGGAGGAAGGAAAGTACCAAAAGGGAAGAAGGAGAAGCATAACACTCTCAATAATAATTACATTTATCCATGGCCACTAAAACAATAGCATTAGAGTTCTTATATAGAGGCACTCTACTCCTAAATTAACTAAGAAATAAGTATAATTTTTAAATCAACATTTAAAATTAGAAAATAAGAAAAAAATATTAATCATTCATAAATATCTCAAGGACTACCAAAATTTTAGAAATCTCTAAAATATGACAAAATATTAGAAGAAATCTAGTAAATTAAACTAATAAATCAAATCTCATGTATATCCTCCTCAACTCTCTCGGGGCAAAAGGAAGTCAACCCGTCAAGTAAGAATCTTTATGCTATTGTAGTCAATATCCCAACTACAAGCTAAGTGATGCTATTTTCCTCCAACGCCGGTAGACATGGTAAGTGATGGTTGAAATTTGATAACTCCACTAAGCCCCGCGGGAGAGAGTAACTCGTCTTAAGCAATGGTCGATCATGTTGACTCTCAAAGAAATCCAACATAACTCGATATAGCTAATAGAGTGTCTCTCTATTAATTCACGTGCTCTTTAAATCTAGTCATCCTACGAAATGAACAAGAATTCTGAACCTCTTCATCACTAGGGGATATAATATTCTCATTTAAAATAGCATCAATTTTATCTTTGGCTTGAGTTGGTAATTGTATCATAATGGATAAGCTCTCAATATTACATCTTGTGGCTATAAAGGATCATCTAATAGGTTGAAATTGTCTTTGTAAGCAACTAAGTCCTCACATTGAATGTAGGGTGAAAACCAAAGTAACATGGAACATCAATAGCCCAGGCATACGGTCCAACCTAATGTACTATAAAAGGGTCGACAATATGGGCCTTCAATTTAGAAACGGGTGAGGTGGGTGACATTTGGTCTTATCCAAATAATGGCATAATCCCTCATATTAGATTAGATGACATATTACTTGCTGCTAGTTATTTATCAATCTCGATATTTAAGTCATGAAGTTGTACAAATGCTTATGTCGACATAGACAAAGTAGCATGCGAAGGTATTGGGATAAGGTGTAAAGTTTTTCTATTCTCATATCCATGTACAATCTCAAATGGACACATGCATATAGACCTTTTCATAGAGTTGTTATATGCAAGTTGTACCATAGGAAGAATTAAATCCCAATTTCTAAGGTTTTCCTTAACTGGGCATCTCAATAAGTAGCCTAGATTTGGATGAACAACCTTGGTCTACCCATCTATCTAGGGGTGGTATGCAATGAAAACTTTAGTTTTGTGCCAACCTTATACTAGAGGGATCTCTAAATGTGACTAATGAAACGAATTTTCCTATTAGACACAAATGCACAAGAGCTTTAGGAAGACCACAACTTGACAATCTCAACATAATATTGCTTGATAACCCGAGAAGCATAAGAAATCTTACTACAATGGATGAAGTGAGTTGTTTTAGATGAATGGTCCACAACATAAAAATATACAATCTTGCTTCTTAGGGGGGTAACGTTGAAATTCTAAGGCAAATTCCATACTCACATCCTACCAAGGACAACGAAGAATGGCTAAAGAGGTATTGAGATCAGCATTCTGCTTCTTATGCTTGGCTAGTTGGCATGCTCAACAGGTATCATATTAGCCACATCTTTCCTAAAGAAAGCTGGTAAAATTGTTACTTAACCTCTTTTATTATCTTATCCAAAATGGCCAAAGAATCCGCCAACATGAACCTCCTAAACTATCATATTTCAAAGCACTATCCTAAGGCTGCAAAGTTCATTGGCTCCAAACAAGTACCTAATGTGAATGTAGAAACCATCAGTGGTGTCAAATTGCCACTCCACATAACTATAAAGATCTTGTTAAAATTAGGGCATTACTCATAATCTTCCTAGAGTCTTTCAAAACCAATAACCTAAAATTAAATGATATATAACAAGGGCGCTCCACGATCTAAGGCATCCGTTGGTTAATTCTCAATTCCTTTCATATGTTTTATGACAAAGGAATAGGCTTGTAAATATCTAATCCAATAACTATGCCTATGCTTCAATTTCTTTTCGAATCGAAGAAATAAATGGCCTAATGATCAAAGGAAATGATAAACTCTTGATATAACAAGTAATGCCAGTGAAGCAAGGCCTACATAAATGCATATTACTCTTCATCATAAGTTAAGTCATATTGCATGGCATTATTCAGTTTCTCACTAAATAGGCAACAAGATGACGTTCCTAACTAAGGAATCTATCTAGACCAACACATAGCACATAACATTCTACATCAAATACCTTAAAAAAGTCAGAGAACAGCATGATTTGGGCTTTTGTCACTCTCTTTTTGCCTCTTAAGAGCTATAATTAGGAAACCAATGGAACTCACCATTCTTAATGTACTCAATGAGATGAACCATGATTGTACTAAATTCTTTGATGAACTGACAATAAAAAGTAGCTATACCCTGAAAGATCCTAACATCGAATGGATTCGATATTAGACTAATCTATAATTACCTAAATTTTTACAAGGTTAGCAAAAGCTCCGTCTAAGGAGACCACAAAACCAAGAAATACAACCCTATTTGTAAAGGAGCACTTGGCATACTGACTCTTTTTCCTAAATGTAGTACGAACATGTGTGAGATGGCCTAAGTGTTGCTCCTTTATACATGAGGATATCATCAAAGTAGGCTACTAGAAATTGCTCCATTAAAGGTAAAGGTGGCCTAGATCATGACATTCATAAAAGTGTAAGGGGCATTGGAGAGGCCAAAAGGCATGACTAACTTCTTGTAAAGATCGTTTTTAAAGGTCCTCTTCTACTTATCTCCTGGGTAAAACCTAATATGGTGATAACCACTCTTTATATCACTCTTAGAGGTGATCATGGCACCATCTATCATATCTGACATAACATGAAACACAAAGATCAGAAAATGATAGTTCAGAGTGATCTTATTAATAATTATACTATTAACACACATCTTCTAAGATCTATTTTTCTTAGGTGCCAAGAGAGCTGGCACCACACATTGAATCAAGTTCTTGTGAACGAACGCTTGTAAAGGAGTTCCCCAGCCTACCTTTGGATCTCAATATACTAAGTGGGATTCATGGTATAATGAGATAAATTTGTGTGAGGCGCGTTCAATGTCACAGTCACATTTCTTTGCAGCACAAATTGACCATGTGGCATCAAAAGTTCTCTAAGTCAAGGCCAACAGTTCACAAATCGAGAATCTAATAGTTCCACCTTAGATAATTAGACAATCAAGGCTAGCAAGTTGACCCCTTTGAGTGGGTCACGCTTCGTCCATAATAACTGTGGACTTCTAGACCTTTTAGTTAAGTAGCTGGCAATACATTGATTGCTTCCTGGCATCTGGCACACCATCAAGCTGACACCCACCCCATCGATAGATTCTTATACCTCATTTAGTGCTTACTCACATAGGATCATTATAAATCCCCTCGAATGGAGCACTTGTGCTCCAATCTATCACTGAGAACTCACTAGTCCATCATTGTACATTATTTGTATCCATGACACACTGTCTCCAACACTCAGGCACTCAACCTCATGCCTAATAATGGTTTCAACACTTATGAAGACAACATGCACCATAATGCATCATAGTCACCAGTGTATGCTCACAAGCTTCAACCTAGGAATCAACAAGCATCATACTCAACAATCATGGCATTAATCTCGAGTAACATTGTGTTTTCTCATTTCGTAATTCCAGTGTTGTGAGTGTAACTTGACTTGAGACTCTTGGCTCGTCTCTCACCCTAGGAAGGTTATTCACATGTGCGAGATACGGTAACCCATCCTACATGCAACCGAGAGTCTAAACCTCAAACCGGAACCTTCTTCGCATTACTGAGCCCTTCATTCCTCACTAGATACTGTCCACTCGGCACCTGGCTTGATGGAGACTCTTGGTCGTCTTCATGACATACCAAAAGTCCATCCTCAATCACAGGATAACTCACTTAGATGATATGTAGCGCCTCAACACACTATGATGCATCTAGGAGTGGTAGAAAGCTTAAGCACCACATCTCCCTTATACAAGATATTTGTCATTTATAGGATTTCCATGAGTATAAGTTGGACTATCTCAATTTTTACAGTAGGATGTCTAATATTTCTACAACCTAAAATTCTTTTTAGATTCACCACAATTCACAAAAAACATTAATGGATGCGTGAAAAATTGTCAAAAAATTATTCTGATTCGGTCAAATTTTGACACTCGGTACAAAGTCTACGGCATGTTGAACGTCATGTAATGATGGGAAATAGTCCGTGAAGTCCTTAGAGAAGTCATCATAAAAGACTTGGAGGATTGGAAAGACTTGCTTTGGGACGATACTTGACAATCTAAATGAACCTCTAGAACACCGATAGCACACATAATAAATTTGCCTACAACAAGACACTCACAACTCTATATGGCTGATATGCAACACTTTTGTCCTTGCCATCCATCACTTTTCCCTTGTTGTGGACAACATGTTTTTGAGACACGGGATGAAAATAAATCTTCTTACCCTTAACATAAAAGAACATAAGTTAGAGCGATCTTATACTGTCACATCTAAGTTGTACAACAATGGCCTATCTAAAATAACATGATCCACATCCATATGAATGACATCATATCAGATATGATCCCTTGAAGTCTAAAAATTAAATGAGCATAGGATAACATTTTTAACTGGTATAGAAGATGTATCAATTTAAGAGACACTATACAGATTAAGATACAGTACAACTTTCAACTCAAGACAAGAAATGATAGTAGTCAAAACAACATTGATGCAACTATTGTTGCCCACAATAACCTTACAGGCTTTTTCATTGACCTAAGCACGAAAAATGGCGTGACGATACTAGTCAATAGCCACTTTGGAATGGGTCAAGGTAGATTGAAAAAAAATAAAACCCCAATAGTGGAGTGTCGGGGAAGTAGAGAGCCTTAGCTTAGAAGAAAAAGTACTAATGCAACCTAAGAAGGCATTATCATCCTAATATTCTAAGTCACCTAACTCTACTAGCTTCGGATTATAAACTTGCTCTTCTAGAGTTTCCTCCTCGTTCACACACTCTCTCTCTCATTAGTGATTATGGTCTTACCAAAATAGTTAGCCAAAACCTGACCAAAAGCCTTACATTTATGACATTATAGTAGAAGGATGAAGGCTTGAATACCCTTACTCCTTCGGTCCCTCGCTAGGGGTACTCTAGGAGGAGGAGGTCCTAAGATGGAATTGGAGTTCATAGTTGATACTTGTGCATTAATGGGAGACTATCACCACGCTTTATAGAGAGTCATCACAACCATCTCAGAGTTTAAGACCAAATTATATGCATGGGGCAAGAGTAGTAACACCCTAAAGGACAAGCTCCCTCCTAATATAACACCTCACGCGAAACTTGTTAACTGAGTCAAATATGTGGTCACAAATTCATTGTCATGCCTAAGGGCATTCCAATAGACAGTAAATTACTATTGTAGGAATTGGAAAGGTATTTCTTCTAAAGATGTCAATTCATCTTGGCCCAAACAAGAGGGCAGCTTGATGCTTAACAAAGAGATCATTGACACTCCCTAAGTAGTTGAACATTTTCAGTCAGCTTGAGGCCAACAAAATGTACTCTCTTCACCTTAGACACCATACCACTCAAAAAAAAAAACAAAAAAAAATCTATAACCCAAACCCATTAACTAAAAACTCAAGGGTCTATGCAACCATAAAAAGTAGAAGCATCCAACCTAGTATTCCTAAAAAGTCATTCTTCCGGATCCGGTTGCCTATCATAATGTCAAGCCTTTCGGTCAAGCTTACAAGGCACCCAACCATCCTGCCAATGGCATTTGTTTGCCTTGTGGATCAAACAAGCAGAAAGAGCAAGCAACAATTCAGGCTTGAACAAAAGCAGCAGATTCAACAAAAAGAAATAAAGAAGACACAGACGAAATAACCAATTCTGCTCGTATAACCAATTTCGTTCTATAGTTAATTAGTCTAAATAAGCTGAATGCAAAGTCCATTAATAAGGCATAAGAAGGGGGAAGTTGTGAGGAATGAGAAATTTTCATTGAACCGCTTCTTCCTCTTCTGTCCAATTTTCTTCCCGATTTCCTCCCCTTCTGTTTTCCCTTTTTTTCTTCAGTTTTTCTCCCTCATTTCCTTCTCAATACTCTTGGTTCCTAGTGACTGACTTCAGATCCCAGTATATACTTGAATTCAAACCTCCTCAAAAGAAATGTTTGTTAATCAAGCTAAAGGTTTTGTTAATCAGACCTAAATAACAAGAAGCATCCAATAGTAATCAGGAATTCATCGACCCTTAAAATAATTTAAGAACTAAATGTAACTAATGACAAACTCTAAGTGGTTATCCACTCACAAATCAAAAACCAACCCCAGAGTGGGAAAAACGTTCCCAATAGCACCTCAATGATTACAGTTGACAACCCTTTCTGAGATCCCAATCAAGGAATAAGTGCGACCTAACGTATAGTAACAGGATTGCCATATAGCAAATAATTTGAAGTATATTGAATTTGCTAGTATGCAATCAAAATGTCACTCTATTTGAGTTCATATGTGAAAAGGCACTCTTTTTGTGCTAACGTGAACAATCAAATTTCGACCCCGATAAATATAACGGAAGTAATAAATAATAAATATCCAATACACATAAAGGATATTTAGTTCTAGATGCCAATGATACTAACAATCATGCAAAGTATAAATGAACATAAGCAGTAATAAAAA
>JAOVVI020019001.1:0-10222 GCA_028571085.2 Nepenthes alata
GAGCGCATTTTGTCTAAATTGCCCGCGCTTAATGTGCGCACGAGTGCTCTTTGTCCAGATTGTGCACGCTTGATGTGCTCTTGAGCCGTGCATGAGTGCATCTTATATAGATTGTCCGCACTTGATGTCGTCCGAGATACGTGCGAGCGCCACTTGTCCAGATTGTACATGCTCAATGTGCATTTGAGTTGCACACGAGCACACCTTATATAGATTGCCTGCGCTCGATATGAGCCCAAGATGTGCACTAGTGCCCTTTGTTCAAATTATGCATGCTTAATATGCCCCCGAGCCGTGCACAAGTGCACCTTACATAGATTGCCCGTGACTAATAAGCACATGAGCGTGGACCTTTTCCTTGTTGCATCTTTTTGACCTAATTTTCACCCTCTCTATAAATACCTCCTTTCTACAATTTAAGCAATAATTGAAAAGCATTTGAAAAGGCAGCTGCTCCAAAAATTCTCTCCTTTAATGTGTGTGAAAAGCTCCTTTTAAGAAAACATTTCATTCATTGTTGAGCTTTAATATTAAGACTTACTCGTTACACTTTTACTAAAACATTCTTTGTTGTACACACTTCTTCTAGCCTGATAGCCTCTATTTAAGACGTGGGTGGTGCGGAAATCGGGATGCAGTGATGTGAGGAAATTCTATATCTTGTGAAGCAAGATTGATGAGAAGACCAAAATGTATCCAGTTTCACTGCTAAAGGCAAATCTAAGGTGTTCCTTGGTATGGGTTACAAATTGAGAGTAAGTCGGTTTAAGTTTAGTATATTTGTACAACCTATGTTGTAAGTTGACTTTCTTAAGTCGGTTTAAGTTTAGTATATTTGTACAACCTATGTTGTAAGTTGACTTTCTTAGTGCATTACTTTTGTTGGCTATAGAAATTCGGATGGTTTTATTTGATAACCGTGGTTATGGAGATTTTCCTTCGTCACCAAAAATTTTATCTTGCCTATTTATTATTCACTGTGCTTATTTGTTTGATAATCATATACATCTAGATTCAAGTATATTTCTCGTGTATTTTATATTTGTTTATATTTTAATTTCGTAATTGTAAAAATAGTTGAAACGTATTAAGATTAGGGACACCCTAATCTTTTTCAATTGAAAATAGTTAAGAAATGGGGTGCCTTTAAGATTTTAAGCATTAGAATAGTTACTCAAGTAAGCGCTAGATTGCTAGTAGCTGGCACACATAATTTGAATATCACATTTATTCTTACTTTTGTTTTATGAAAATTTGTAATTTCAAAGGAGGCAACAAGGCTGTAATATTTGTGTAGCCATAGGAACATAACACTTGTATTGTTGGTCATCATTAATTGGAACGGTGTATTTCTTGTTACCTTATATATTTTATTTAATACATATGTTGTAAAAATTTATTACATATATATTGTAAAGATTAATCTTAGCATATTACATGTCATTTAAATGATTAAATGGAAGATCCTTGCATGTTACTATATTGATTTTTTTCCCCTCACAGTAGAATGGGAAAATGATTGGAGCTCCTGCACTCATTTCCCTATTTGCAACTGGATTCTCTAAAGAGAAGATAACTATTTGTCAGTATTTGCAAGTCCATTTTTATTGGTTTAGTTGAGAATACCAGAAATTAGATCTTGAGACTTAGATGCTTGATTGTAATCATGAAACGCATGATGCAAGACAAAATGTTACTTTGCAGAGAACCATATTCATAGTTTGACACATATGCTATCACTTTGTGTGTTTTTTTTTGGTTGAGTTGTGCTACTTTGCTGTAAGTATATGCAATCAAGATCAGGAGTAAGCCTCACAACCCAAATCGGCGAAGAACAAATATAGTTTACTATAAAGACAGACTAACGAGGGATATATGCATATGAGAACATATTAATAGAAAAGTTAATAGCTGAAATAGGGGTTCGTTTGTTTGTTTAGAAAACATGGTTTGAGGATCTATATGTGGAGCAATTAGGCATAAATTAATAATGGCTCCTTAGAATTCGGTAACTTTAACTCTATAACAACCACTTATGAATTTTTTTTTTTATTCACAACCCAAATTTCTAATATCCTTATTAGCTCTTTCTTGTAGGGTTTGCCTTGCCACCTATACTTCGATTTGGAGTTTAACAAGAGGGAAAATGCAGATAAAAATGGAGACCAAATGATTGATCTCTTGATATTAGTAATTTTTGAAGCCTTACTTGAGAAATACTCTCTGCAATGTAACCAAAATTGGGTAGTCGAGCTGGATTCCTCTACTGAAGGTACAAAATTAAAATAAGAGTGAACAATTTATGAGATATTTGTGAATTGCTCCTTGATTGATTGCATTCTTGTGTCTCTGTTTCTAAATTGTACCTTGCCATCAATTTCTGCTGCATCACAGAAGCATTCAAAATAACGAGAGACAAATTTCCGACTATTCTGGTTCAGTGAGGAGATAATATTATGCCATCTCATAAATGGAGGAATTTTTTTTATTATTGTGTGCTTCTCCTTTGTGAAGGTTTCTATTTAGGAAGAGCCATTGGCTATCAGTATATATGATGCATGAGGTGCTCTTTTGTTTGTTTTCAATATTGAAAACTAATAGTTGTTCTGATATCACTTTTTTGGCAGAGAAGTTTTCACGCCACTTGGTGATCCGCATTCCGAGGGCTGCCTTTAAGGACAATTCACATGCTGGAGCATTTGTTGCTGAGGTTTGAGTAATAAAATCTGGTTTATTGAATGTTGTTTACCTGATAGGCTCCTATTGGAGAGTCTCTGTAATGCAGTTCATATATGGAGGGAATCATTGAAGGGTTTTGAACATGTATGAGGTTCCTTTAAAATTTCTCTAGTGTGTACAAACATTGCTTAGCCCAATTCTGAAGTCCACTCAGTGCTTTCATGAGCTAGCTTCAGCTTTAGCTAAATCAGCAAGCATTTAGGTCATAAAAGAATTGGTCATTTCATAAAATGACCTAATTGTCCTGATAGGGCTATATATTTGAAGGCGCAAGCAAATTAGGCCACTGATGCCAGTATTTTTCGTGAGGAGTGTGGCTGCCCATCAATGGGCCAGCCACTCCCCTTCTCTTGTGCCATCAGAGATTCTGAAAGAGTGAGAGATCCCCACTTTGTAAATAAAGGATGTGGGATGCTTAACTTTTCACATCAAATAGGAGAGAGAGATGCAGAGAGGCGCCTTCGACAAAATACGTAGTCTTGGTAAAATTTAACATATTGCATTAGTAAACTACTGTTAAAGGATGACAGCTACTTTACATTATTGCATAATATATATGATTATATCTGCAGAATATCAGAATGAAGTTCAATTAATTAAGATCACATTTTTGCTTTCAAGTTGAGTATCTGTGATTTTTAACTCAATTCAAAAGGCTATTGGAATAGCTCCAGCTTGGCTTGTTACAGATTAGCTGAACTGTGGGTCAAATTTGGGCCTTGATCTCTTACACTAGTACCTCTCTCGGTGTTAAGATCCCTCGTGGGAACATTTAATTTGTTGTCTCATACATTATGCTGATGCATTTATATTGTGGGAATGCAATCCCTAGATGCTATGGTCCTCCCCTTCATTTTTAAGTAATTTTATTGGTGGCTGAATATCTGCAATTATTTGTATTCAGGTATGCTCACGAATTTATAATGCGAGAGAGAAAGATACGAGATTTGAGCAGCTCTTTATTTCCAAAAATGAAAGCTCTGCTGGACCTTCTGTCCAACTTTTTGTTGACAAGGCAGTCTACTCAAGAAATCGTTGCTTCCGTTTAGCTCTATCGTCAAAAGCAGGGAAGAATTCCATGCTTTTGCCGACTGGGCGTTTCATGTGTGAAGGCATGGTATGGACCTTTACTTATTTTCTTTTTGTTAAGGACTGCCATTTATCCCATCATTACATTCTGTTCCTTTACAGTTTGTTTAGGCTGGATAGAACTATAATTCCATTCCCTATTCCAAGAGGAATTGCAATTACTTTGTTTAGTTAGAAGGTTGGGGGCCAAGGAACTGTTATCACCAATTAAGTGAATAATAACTAACAATAGGAGTAGGTGATATTTTCTGTTCCTAAATTCCAGGCAATAAATATTCCCATCCAGTCACCACCCCTACCAAACATGCGTTGTTGCCAGATGCCACTGCTGGCCACAATTTCAGAATACTTGGAATAACTATTCCCATCTTATCAAAATCTTATTCTTGGATGGGATAGATGTTCCTCTTGCAAATCAAACAATGTATTATTTATTCCTATTGTATTTCATTCCAACCTTATGCTCCGGTAATACTTATTTCAGTCAACAACCAAAAACAATTTATGGGTAGCACTTTTTAGTAAATTATAAAGTATAAATAGATACGCTAGATCAACCCTAGAGACATTTAGATGCTGCTGGAGAAAACACATTACCTGATAAGGTGCTTCTGATTTGAGTTGCTCCTTTCATTTCGGTTTCTTCTTATTATGTCGTCGGCATCTAATCGAATTATGAGGTAGTCAAGGATTAAAATTTATTTCTTGCTGATATTTTATTCTTTGTTATATAAGGAATTTATTTTTCATTGTGGTGGAAAATGTTACTTGGTTTGCATCTTCTGAGTGGGTGCTTGTGTGTATGCGTGCATGTTTGCTTGGTTTAACACCCTTTTTTTTTTCCCTTTTTGGGGTAGTGGAGCAGTTTTAATTGCTAAAAAACTTGAGGTACAACGTTCCCCAAGCATACCCAGGGGATATCACCCTAAAGAAACAAAATTATTGAAGTGTTCCTGTGGGATAAAAGAAGTCCAGCCACTCAATCGATCAGTGACACACAAAACAACTTGAACATACAGTGCAGAATTTATATAGCTGAGATGGCTACTGCATATCATTCTCCTTTCTGAAATTAGTGGCCAAGCTTCAATAAGCAAATTCATTTATGAAGTTCTCAGCAAAGTTTTCACATCCAATTCCATTGACTGAACAATTCCTCTTTTACATTTCAACCAAGTACGTCATATGTCAGCCATAAAAGCTGCTTTTAGCACCAAAGCAAGCCTACAGTCCTTCACCATTGTCACACACCCATTGAAGTTTTGTTATTCATCCTTGTGCTTTCCTTAGAACACCGAGCCATTGAGGCATACCAAACCAGATCCAGCAAGAGAAAAAGACTGAAATAAGAGATTCTCCACTGATTCTTTACATCCAGAGCACAACACACATCTGCTGTGAGGAATAACTTATTGTTGCAGAATTCTATGTTGAGTAGGAAGCTCTAATGAACAGCTAACCATGCTATCACAGCATGTTTTTTCACTTTAAGCTTTATTTAACACAGAACTACTCCACTGTGCTACATCTTTGCACTCTCTGCATCTCATAGGCCTTGTAAAGGCTGAAATTTCTTTCATTCATGCATACGTGCTGCTTCAGCAATACAGGTGCAATAATCCCCATTGAAGGAACAGCTGCTCCCTTTATAGATTTTACTGATGAATAATTGCTTCACAGCTGTACCTCTAATGCTTCTCTTTAAGCAATTCCCATGCAGCCATCTTACCCAAAAGCTTTTGAAGCCACGTGACAAAGCAACTCTATTCCAGCCAAGTACATCTTTGACACTCTTAATCCCCTCTTCTTTGTGCAGCAAAACCTGTTCCCATTCAACCAAACTTATCTGAAAAGAACCCACATTTGCCAACCCTTAAAAAAGCAGCACGTGGAGTCAATCTGATTTAATACCTATTCACACAGCAAGAAAGCACTCAACCAGAAGGCATGTAAATCTGAGCAGTGGAACTTCTATAGAGGAACTTAGTTGTCTAGCAATTGACTCAGGTTCAGAAATTTGTCAATAAGAGGTCTACACGGCCCTACAGTTGACCTGCTAGAAAGCTAAATAAATACTTATTCTGCTAAAGGTATCGAACTATGACATTTCAGTGAGAGAAACCTTAAGAGTATCCAAATTCAGCCAACATAGCCTTATCCTCTTCATGGACATCACCACAATACAGACAGTTTTAGCTTGATTGGTATTTAGTCCAGATGGTACAGGGAATTCTTATAGGCTTTTATGTGGTATAGTGAGACAGCCAATAACAAATGATTGTAGGCAGATACTTGGTGAGAAATATGAAGCTGAGGGAACCAGCAATGACTGTGAAATGAGAATTTTGCTCCAAACACTTCTACTCAAGTCCTCCATACCAGGTAAGAACAAATAGTTTAGGGGGGATTTGGAATCCCCTTGTTATAATCCTACTTTTGGAGGCGAAAACATATTCAGCTTGCCATTGATTCTGATTGAGAAGGGCTTTAAGCACACCATGATTCATGAAACAAATTGATCAGGAAAAGCCCTATCCCATTACAACCTGCTTGAGGAAACCTTATTCCACAGTATGATAAGCTTTCTTAATATCTACTTTTAAGTATGTTAGTGGGGGCCCTTAATGCTTCCCCACATCATGACCAAGAGGACTATAGTTCAAAACTTCAAGATACTTCCTTATGAAGATTTGATTTTAAGTTATGTTTCTGAAAGGATACAATGTGGTTATTCAAAATGTTTCCCTTCTTAACAAATGCAGCGTATCCATTATCCACAAGGTGTTGCAAACCCCCACCTACAGCCTCTTAATGGTGACCTTAGATATTGCTTTACACAGCATTTCAGAGATATTGCTTTACACTAGAAAGTGTCAGACTTTGACTCAATATAGGGAGCAAGGTCTCATTTTGTTGAGAGAATGCTCATTACTTCATTAGATGAAAAGGTGCAATATCTCTGCAAATCTATCATTAGGCGAGCCTAAGTTTTGCCATCTAACATGTTGCTATCATTTGATAATTACAGTGTGAAGAAGATATGTTCCTAGCATCCTTGATCTGCGGTATGGATGATGACTGTGAAAAACTTTTAGTTTGCAAAATGGAGTTGGATTGTGTGAAGACCCTGCAATTTGACACAGAGGTAATTTTAAGATTGCTTAATATCTACTTTTGAGGAATCTTGTTGAGTAATTTGATGGGAATCATGTGTTCATGCTCCAAGAACACTATGGGAAATATTATTCATTGGTGACCTTAACCTATCTAGTTTTGCATTCATGAAAATGGCAATTAGTGTTCCCCAGCCAATTGGGTTTTCTACTTTTGTTCATACTTCCTCTTCATATTGTCTTTTTGGAAACGGTCTGGTCTTATTTTACGAAAAGGTTAGCCTGAATTGCCAAAAAATCACAGTTTTTTTTGAGAGAGGGCTCGGTTCCAATTTTAAAACTAAGGGTAGACCAAAGTGATATTTAATTCATACTCAACCAAGTTGGGGGTTTAAATCCACTTGGATCCCAAGTATACAAAAAACACCTTAGAACCTCATATCTCAAATATGCCTTCATTGGTCTTCTTATGGTGTCATCATATCTGAATCTTGTAATTGATTTGTCAAAAATTGATGATTGTTTGTACATCCAACCATAATGCAAGCACATTTCTTCTTATCAAGGATCATTAGCGAATATCTTGTCAAGCTTATGCCTGTTTTGCCTTTTTTAGGGGCAATGGAAAACAGTAAAGCCTGTGCCTTATGCATTGTCTACTATCATCAAATTGAATCCATGGACACAATGGATCAACATGTATCAATATAATTTTATCATTGCAGGTGAATTATAACTGCAGAAAGTCTTCAACTGACCTTCAAGCATTTGCATCAACTATTTGCACACGTGAGATTTTAGGGACATACACGATGGGAAAATCCCCATTCCCTGCATTGGATGCATTTATAGAATCTGTTGCTACGGTGGGAGATGTTTCTGGTAGGTTCCAATTTGCCTACTTTTATTTAAACGAATATCATTGAATCATCTTTTTGAGGACAAAGTGAGACATTAGTAGTTGATTGCCTCCTGAGAATTATTCCATCACAGGGATTCTTTCTACTGGTGTTTATTGATGATCCTGCAGTGCTTTTATTAGCTTCCTTATCCATTTTCTATTGTCCTGATTATTTCTGTTATGGGGTTTATATCTATTTTCAAATGAAATTTGATGTTTTTTAAGTTTTGGCTGGAGATTCTCTTGCATTTCTTCCCGAGTTTTTTCTGATTATTTGGGTCCCTATCTCCTGGTATGGAAAAAAATTAGATCTTCAACTGTTCAGTTTTCTAGTAGTTCAATGATGTGGGTGGCATTGTTGACATTTTGGGGGAGTGATTATTGTTATGGTAAGCCATTTGGCTGGCAACCTTGGAGCATTTTGGCTGTTCTTGTGCAGGTAGAACTCAACTGTGCTCAAAGTTTCCTTTCTTTTAGATTTCTTTCATCAACCTATAAAAAATCTTGAAATTATTTGAAGATTTACATGTGGAAAATAATAGGAGAAATAACTGCTAGATGTCTGAGGTTCTTGCATTGTGGGGTTTAGGGAGGTCAAATAAAAGGAGAGAGAAGAAAATTTATTTTGTAATCTTATGTGATGGGTAGGCCCATAGCGGGTAGGCCCAATAAGAAAAACGGCCCAAAATCCAGAAAAGTCCAGACGCGTGTTAGACGGTCAACGCTAGCGTTGACCGTCTGGAGCACCAACTAGGCGGCCATCGCGCTCCCTCAAGGTGGTCAACATTCCCGTTGACCGGAAGTACTGTAACAGCAGGCCGCGAAAAAATAAAAAAACCTAATATGGGCCACGCCCAATTTGGGGGACGTTTTCGTACACGACAAGCAACGGTCATTTCCCTGATTTCACGCCTTCCTTGAAGCCAATTTCCTTTAAAGAAGGCATCAACAGATTCAACGTCCTTACCATGAGGAAGGCGCCAGATTCTCTTTTCCTGCAAACGATGGAGCCTAACGGTAACAAAAGCACAAAAGGAAGGCAAATAATCTGGAGACCTGTTACCCGCTCAGAAAGGAAACGATCCCGTCAGATTGCGCCAGTCAGGCCTTCCTTCTCAAGGAAGGCCGCCTAACACGAGTTAGGGATCACGCCTTCTTGGCCAAGGAAGGTCACCCTCCCCACCGTCTAGATAACCCCACAGAGTCGCCACCCTGAGGGACACGATCTGAGACACGAACACAAACGCAAAAATACAATGCAGTGCTACTAAAAAAAGTCCTTGAGCATACTTACGCTCGTACCTAAGCGAACAATCGCTTACTTTGCCAATCTCACTCCAAGCCTCCAGATTCCAGAGACTTCGCCCGCTCCCCGAGATCCGTTCTTCTAAGCTTCTATGCTTTCAGGACGTAGCTTTCCACTCGTTCCTTGCGAGCATCGAGTTGGGAAACCACACTCTCGACGAGTTACGGGAACGTTTCTTACATCTACAGGCGAACACTCCCACCAATCTTAATCTCGCTCCCTATTTCTTTTTACTTATCAGTTTACCTTCTTGAAGTTTGAAGACTTGTTGTTGACGTGAGCGTCGGAGTGTTTTCGGTAGACAACATCCCGCCGACACTTGACCTCTTGTTTATTGTAGTGGTGTGCAGGGTCCAAACTCGGTGAACGGGGCTGGATCCAAACGATCAAGCGAATCCGAATCAATTCGAAGTCGGATCCGGGTATGCATCATTGGCGCCGTCTGTGGGAAACGGTTACAAGAAGCCAACTACATTTCCCAGAAGCTCTTTCCAATCAACACCCTCAAACAAAATGGTGAACACAAGGGCACAAGCAAGTGAGCCAGCCTGAGACGTGGTCTCACCAAACCAGGACCACGCCATTGGCGCCGTGGTCAACAGGGTAGCCAGTGGAATTTCGGCATCTTTCTTCCAAAACCTGGCGGAGCATATGCATAACACGGATAGAATGTTCCGGATGCTCTGCTCCCACCAGGAACAAGCCCAGCTGGGGGTTGCATCGGCGGTGGCCCCAGCACCGGCATCCAGACGAGGAGGCCAGAGAAAGAAGGTTCCGGCACGACGGACCGGAAGGCTAACCAGTGCTCCCGCGCCGGAGTCCTCACACGCCCAAAGCCGTTTAAGGCGTGAGGAGCAAGGAACCAGCTCTACCTCGGAGGAAAGTCCGGAACGAAGGAACCCTAGATACTCCCGAGTAGAATCTAGGCCCCAGGCTCAGGAGGGAGCTTCCCGGGCCGCTAGATCTGCCGGAGATAGCAGCCGCCCGGCTGCTGGACAAGCCAGGGAGAGAACGGAGTTGAGGGCATATCTCAACTCCAAAAGATCTGCTAATGTCGTTCCAGCAGATCCGAGG
>JAOVVI020019002.1:0-10222 GCA_028571085.2 Nepenthes alata
TAGACTACTTACTCCCACCTAACCTCTGAGAAGAAGTACCAAGTAGGTAGCTTACCCCCACCTACTTCACCTAACCCCTCATCTATATATACTCAGCTTCGATTGAGGAAGCTGGTACGAGCGACCGATAAAAAGAACAGTAAGGAGTTGAGAAGGAGAGAAAGCTTCCAGTCTGTGAGGGTGGACGGACGACTGTAAGGTAAGTGTACCCCCTATTTTTATGTTCATGTTTTAAGGCAAGTGTACTCATCTTTTCCTTAGTTCATATTTGTAATGAAAGTATGCCTGATTTTTGATGAACTTATGTTAAGGTATGCCATGATATTTGCTCTGATCATTGAATTAAGGAAGAATTTCTATTAACGTCATGTTTAAAGGAAGCTCTGGTATGTGTTTTCATAAAAATCTCTGATTAACCTTACTTACTTGCATGAAGTCTGGCCGCGAACAAGTTTTTAAGATATCTAATTATAATATGAGTAAAAAGACCTTCGACTTATGATAAATGACCTCCGGCATTTGTTAAAAAAGTGACATCCGGCCTTTGTTAAAAGAGACCTTCGGCTTGTGATAAATGACCTCCGGCTTTTGTTAAAAAGATCTCCGGCCTTGTATTACAATTGAAACCGGCCTTGTATTATAATTAAAACTAACATTTGTATTGTAATTTTGAAACTGGCATTTGTACTGAGATTGTAAAATTGACATTGTATCGTAATTTTAAAACTGACCTTGTATTATAATTAAAACCGGCCTTGTATTATAATTGAAATCGGCATTGTATTATAATTTTAAAACCGGCATTTGCATTGAGATTTTAAAATCGGCCTTGTATCATAATTTTGAAATCGGCATTTGCATTGTAACCGGCCTTATATTATAATTAAAATCGACCGTGTATTATGTTTTGAAACCGACATCTGTACTGAAACATTAAAATCGGCTTGTCAAGGGACGCATGGAAATTATGATTTGAAACCAGCCTAGTAACATAAATTTGAAACCGGCTTATTATGCAATTTTGAAATCGACTTATGATATGGCCGTCCGAAATGAACAAAGAAAATATGAATCGGCTTTATGATAAGACAAATAAGTTTGGACCTTAGCATTGGGAGATAAGGTTCTCCGGCATGCCTTAGGACCTTATGGTGATAATCGAGGATAACGTAAGTGAGAGCCATCCTCGGGGCTTTGTACAAGGAGGTAGTGAAAGCCGTCATCGGGGCTTTGTATAAGGAGGTAGTGAAAACCGTCATCGGGGCTTTGTACAAGGAGGAAGTGAGAGCCATCCTCGGAGCTTTGCACAAGGAGGTATTACCGTGACTATGAGGAAATGTGCACAATCTATCTTCGATTAAAGCCCTACTTCTGTTAAGCAATAAATAAAAGAAGCTATCTATACTGCGACCGACCTTAATTTATGCTTTAATATTAACTGTTCTGGTTTTCTAATTAGTTTTTGTATAGTCCGGCCAATCACTACCGTACGATATTTATGTTGCATGATTACCTGCACTAACCGTTCTAAGTGTTCTGTATGATTCAGGCCAAATGATATCCTGTATATGTGTTTGTAACTGTTGACACTACAAATATTTTATGAAAAATCTGCATGTATATTGTTCAGCTCCGGCTCACTGTTTTTTATTTTTTCCTCTCAGATGGAAATTTAGAACTCGTACATGACGAGACAGAGTGACTAGAGCCTATCTGAAGGGTTTGTAAGGATTCAGAAGCACACCGTTTAGACGACCGCCATCGAAGAAGCAATTAATGTAATGACCTGTTAGAATTGATAAACTTTTGTGATTAGATGTTTATGGCTATATGTATTTAGGAATGAGTTTTTATGGGAATGAATGTGAATGCTTCAGCTGGATACTAGATTGACTTCCTCTATATGTTTGATGACTAGAATTTATGAGTCATAGACGACATCTGTAATCCTGTAATTTGGAAGGCACGATCGGCCCCGACCGACTACCGAAACTTGGTGCCAGTTCGAGGAGATCGTTGGCGAAATGCAAAAGAAAAAAAACTGTTCTGTCACAAAGTAAGGTTTGGCTGAGGGTCATTCAATACTCGACCAAGAGGCAAAACTCACTAGAAATTCATACAATGTTCGTGCGAGGTTAGCCGAGCGTCAGTTGAGTGTCAACCAAGCAATTGAACTCACTGGAGAATAGTGTCAGGTTCATATGAGGGTCTACTGAGCAAATGCCATTCTAACGAACCAAAATTATCTCCACATGATTGATTCAAGATAGACAATCATGCACCAATGCCAGTTGGAATATTGCATGGAGGGGTCGCGTTTGATATTTATAAAGAGTGCACATGTGCCAATACTACTATAAAAGACCTACATGTTCTACTAGGGTTAATATATATAGAATTTTTGAGTCTTTTGACTACCGACATAGAAAAAAAGAAGATGAAGAGAGAAAATGAAGAATATGAATATTTATTTATCCGTTTGGGATTTAATTGTGTTTCATATTTCACTGACCTAAGATATATTATTTTTGGTATTGAAAAAAATATTTTACTTGTCATTTTTTTCTCATTCACTAGTATATCTTGTATTACTTAGATTTATTATTATAAAGTGTTTTATCATTATATTATTAGAGATTTTTATAATCACGTCCCATCGTATAGTAAATATGTTTTGGACTTTCAATCCTACTTATCCATTTGGGATTCAATTGTGTTCTATATTTCACTGATCTATGGTATATTTTTTTTGGTGTTGAAAAATTTTTTTTACTTATTATTTTCTTCTTATTCACTCTTATATCATTTATTACTTTGATTTATTATTATAAGGTATTTTATCATTATATTATTTGAGATTTTTATAATCAAGACCCATCTTATAGTATATATTTTTTGGGCTTTCAATCCGACAATTGTTTTCCTCATTTTTAAAAGGAATTTTTTTATGTAAAAGATTATGCCTCATTATTTGTATTTGTTATCATGTGATATATATTGTCATATCATCTCTTCATAAGTTTACATAAAAGGCTCAAAAATGATTTTTGTATAAATTAGTTCTCAATTTTGCAAGTAAAATTTTGACCTCTAAAACCCAACATATATTGAATGGATTAAACTAGTAACTTCACCATTGAAGAGGACAACAAAGAAGGTGTTGGAGATACACTTCATAATGTGGTAAATTTGGTTTCTGGGGAGATTGAGACCTTTTAGTGATTCAGCCATGAAATCTCATTGAAGTTGGACATATGCTTCGGCTAAATCAATCTTGAAAGCCAGGCCAGCTTTCTCTTCTTTTGCATGTACAAGTGAGTGAACAATTTCCTGGGCAACTAGGTTGTTCTAGGTGGTTGATATGTGCTCCATGGCCTAATCGTGGTAATCGCCGATGAGAAGGTGAGAGTGGTGAGGAGAATCTGGCAGAGATGGGTAGTAGGAAATGCAAAAGAGAGAAGGAAAAGTAGAGAAAGGTGAAATGCAGAAAGAAAGCAGGGTAAGGACAGGAAGAGAGAAAGAGGAGAGAGAAAAGTAGAGAGAGGGGCAGAGATGACTATGAGAGAGAGACTAAGAGAGTAAATGTTTTCTCCCCCTCATTATTGTAGCCATTATCCAATATATAACATCACAATCCAACTAAATTAGTTGGAACCCAACGAAGAACCAAGATAGTGGGATCCAACTAAAACAACAATACATCATGGGGCAAAAACCAAAAACTGCAAAAGGGAAGACCGGACAAATTAAAAATAAGAAAATAAAAACTACAAGGCATGTAACATTGTCGCTCCCATCAAAAACCTTATCCTCAAGGTTGAATAGGAAGAAATCTTGATGACTTGTTGCAGTGGTTCCCCAGGTAGCTTTAGCAAACCAACAAGTCCTCAAGTGGGGCAAAGTGTTTGAGAAGAAGTGCAAGACGATCACTTCAGCCTTTGGAATTTGCTGTGGATACCAACTCATTTCCTTCATGTCACCCGGGTAAAGTAGGACAGCCTGGCATTTGAATGACTAATTAGCTTTACCTTCCCATTCTATTAGGAGTCCCTATTCTCTTTGTGGCATGAGCACGTGTTCTCTCATATTTATATTCCCATCATTGCTCCAATAGAGAGCAAGGGCTCTCAATGCATGATGTTGAGTGGCATACATCTCCAAGTAATTGCTATATAGATCTCCAGTCCAAGCAATTTCCACCAGAGAGAATAGTTGTTGATCTAAAAGCTCAATGAGAATGGCAAAAATTGTGTCATTAGCAGGAATAGGGATGGGCTTTTGTCCCAAAGTAATGTAGCAGAAGGAAACCATAGCTTCCATGTTTTTTAATAACTTCCTTTCATAGGAAAGGTTGAAAATAGTTGGGAACGTAATTCGCGAAATCACGAGGGTCATGCAACCCAACATTCTTTTGAAAGATAGCTGTTCCACCACCGAGAGGGACCACATATCATCTAGAACCATGAGGGTCTTCTCTCCGATGTTCCATCCCCATTGCGATTTCTATTGCGGAACTCCAATATTTTTACCCCTATAAACAACCCCTGATAAAAATTCTCAAATGCTTGATCTTCAAGTCGTTACATTTGGAGACTATGCTATTATCAGGAACAAGATCCTATTGGCAAGGTAACCGTGGAGTAGCACCTTCCAAAAGTGAAGTAGCTGACAGATAAACAGGGTGGCCGAGTGTACGCTTGACAGTTTTCCCCTAGTAAACAAGTTGTTGAAGGGAGCATTTCATTAACAGTTCATTGAGGTGCCTCTAAATCCAAGGGATTGTTCAATTGTTCAACTACACACATACCAATCCAATTAAATCGCCAACAGCAAATGTTATGGTATCCAGATCTTGTAGTGGGATTTCGGAGTTGTCCATGTCCAACAGGGGGTGCAAAGTGGGAGAATGTGCTTTCTTTTAGAACACTAGCAAAATAGGATAGAAGGCAGTGCTTTTCTTCAACCGCAGCCTTAGCATTAAAGGACAAGTCTGCTGAGTTAGTAAGCTCTTGAAGGTGATGCTGACCGTCAAGCTTTATAGAAGGGAAACCGTTAAATACCTTCAGTATAGTAGATGACCCATACAGTCGTCCAAGAGACTTAAGGAGTGAATGCATCTTTCCCTTCATCAGATCCATCTCCACAGTGTAAATCTCTCACTGGAAGGATTCCTTGCACCAAACGTTATTTCCCATCTCTTCCGGTAGAACAATTATAATTGGGTAACTAGGCACAACACTTTCTTCCAGACCAACAGTTATAATATATTGGCATATCCAACAACATAAGTTATCCTCCATGTACCTATAGTCTTGTGGAAATCCCACATCATCAAAGAGAAGCGTAAACATGTACAAGCTGTCAAGATGGTGAGAAAGGAAATCAACGATTCTCCAATTGTCTTGGATGTGGTTCTTGGATTTAGGCATATAAGAATAGACCATATCTGGAAAAATTATACTATTATGAATGAAAAACATAGGAAAATTGTTTCCCACCAATTTGCAGGTCCATTCATTGGTGGAGAGCTGCACAGCCATTCCACGGGGGTCCTGAAGGATCTCAGGACGTCCTCGCTCATGGAGGACAGTGGGGAATCGATTAGGCACAGGTTTAGAGAAACCATGAGCCCGTAGGAAATCGAAACATGCGAGATAGGAAACATCATGCATAGCCTTAAGAAAACACGTAGCACTGGCTCCTTTGGCATGTTCAACTCGTTCAGGAATATTCTTCCAGCCAAAATTTGCTAGTTTCACCAATTGATAATCCTCCACGTGACTGGAATCTTGAGTAGGAGTGGAGAGGAGCTGACCAACGCAAGCCATAGCCTGGTCCTATGCAACCATAGCACCACACACGGCAGTCATGGAATTCAAAACAATCTCGGCACCCCAGGTGAGATATCAAAGTACCTTGTGGTCAATCTCTCCAAACTTCATGTCACCAGAAGGAATATTTATGCAAGGAACAATCAAAATCAAATAGCGGTTATCGAAGTATCTTTTCTTGGATCCAATAATAGGATAGCGACCCAACTCTAGTAGAAATGTATCCCAAATTTGACATGCCCATTGGAGGGAAGCCGATTGTCCAGACGTAGAGGAAGCACGCAAAAGAGAGTCACATTTTCTTCGTCAATACTTGAATAACAACAGAAAATCATACAAAATAAGCTTGAATTGCAGCACCTTAGGTTGCTTCACATGTGTGACGGTACCATCCCTCTCATATGTACTATCACCGATAGTATCCTCAGCAGTATTATAAGAGAGATCAGATATTTGAGTTAAAATACTCACTGAGTTGTTTAACTCTTGCAACATTTGGACAGGAATGAGTACAGGAGCTTTGTTCTGGTCCTTATCGGTCAAGAAGAAATTGTTGGACAAGTCTCCGGAGTCTATAATTTCTTCAACATTTGGACAAGCATGAGTGGAAATTTTGTCAATTGGTGAAGTCATGATTTGTGAAGGAGTTGGAAGGCTGTGTGATAAAAGGAAGATTTTGCAGAGGTGCGGTGGGAGGTTGCTCTTCGATTTGGAAATCAGATGATGAATGTGGAGATGGTTTCTCGATTCGAGTCAAGGAAGGCAAAATTTCAGTGATGGAGGTTTGAATTTGTTCAATAGTGGGAGGTTTAGAGGCGATACCTGAGACGTGTTGTTGTACGGTCACCTCCCACTCCTTGAACGCTTTCGACCGTGCTGATAAGCTAGGGGATGAACGGAAATATGGAGTTTATGTGGAAGGAAAACAAGGATGAGAGGGCAGGGGTATAATTGAAGAGGAGGTTGGTCGCAATGGGGAAATTTCAGAGGGCAAAGGATGGTATGCGCTTCGTTGTCATTCGATTTAGACCAGAAATTGATGAAGTTTAGTGATGGACGACCGGATTTGTGCTGTGGTGGAAGCCATGGTAGACTAGTTAGCAACAAATCGGTCGGTAGCTCGTCGCAAGTCCTTCATCGCGCTGGCAAGCCCAGCGATGGAAGGAAGCTAGCTTGGGCTGGGCTAATAATTTTATTAGCACAGGTCTCAAATGTTGGACTATGACTTTGGCGAAGACCTTGAAGCCATATTGCAAAGGGATAAAGGCCTGAATTGGATGAGGGTCTCAGGGTTGTGGACTTCCGAAATGAGGGCAAGGGGAATGGCAGAGATCCTCCGGAAGATGGTAGTGCTGAAAGATTTCAGTAACAGAGACATTAGGTCCAACTTAATGACATCCAGGGATTTTTTGGAAAACACCGCCTGAAAACTGCCAGGGCCAGGTTCTTGGAGTGGTTTCATGAAGAAGAGGGCTGTCCTCACTTCCTCCATGGTTGGAGGAGTCCCCAACTCTTCAAGCTCCGCAGGGGCAGAGATAGGCCATCTGGTGGGAAGGATGGTGTCCTGGCCATGGGAATGGAAACCAAAAGACTGCTTGTAATGATCCACCACCATTTCCTTAAGAGCCTCATGATCAGATTGCCAGACTCATTCCCATCTTTCAGGACCGTCACTCTATTCTATTCTTTCCCCGTTGTTTTAAAGTAAATGAGTGACAAAATTGTGTTTCTATCTCCATGTAGGATCTAGTCCACCCTGGATTTTTGAAGTGAGAAAATTTCTTCCCTCTCCAGGATTTCCTTGTAGGTGGCCAGAAGCTCCTCTACCACTCTTCTGAGCCTGCTCAAGTCGACTCTGCATAAAGTGCCTTGAACTCCCTTAATGCGTTTGTACGTTTTCCTTTTCTCATGGAAGATATTGCCAAATTGCAGCTTGCTCCAGCATTTTAATTTGTCACTAAGGAGTTTGAGTTGGCGGGTGGTTGGGCCGCACAGATTCTCCCAAGAACCCTTTAAAATATCCTTGTAATTTGGATGTGTACAATACATGGCCTCAAACCTGAATGGTTTGGTTACCGGGGGGGGGGGGCTCAGTATCCAAAAGGATAGACACTTGTCAGAGGAGACCCTGAGCAGGTTGGTGGCCATTGTTCCCTGGAATCCGAGATTCCACAGAGCTCTATCGAGGCACTTGCAGACTGAGGCAGGAGGGTTTCCCACAACTTAAGCTTGGGCCCTTTGCATCCGGCATCCGCCAGGCCACAACTCGCCACCCAATTTCGGAACCGGAGGCAATCAGCATTTCACGGCTGCCCCGGATGCAAAGGTGGACAACCTGGTCAAGGATGGCGAGGATTTCCACATCAACGAGTGTTTGATGCCAAAGGACACATATTCCACTTGAGAAGCCTCTAGCCTAACTAATGGCTGATATATGGAAGCCCAGTCTGTAGGTGATTTTAGCGGCATTCTTGCCACTGGTTCTCGGTTCAAGTATAGCACAAATATCTGGATCCTGATTATTCTTGATGTCCTTCACTTCTAAACCATGTTTTGGCCGAGCCAGAACAGTTCCATAAGACGATCTTCCTTATGAAAGATTAACGCGTGGTAGGAGTTCTGCCTCTCCCATGGCTTCATCGTTAGAAGCTGCTACTGGCTCTTCTGTCGCAGCATCCAGAAAGACGTGTTCAGGATCCTCGTTTTGGGTGCATCAATTCACAATTGAAGAGCTCCTCCATCCCTCCTTGTTCAGCATCAGGAATGTTGTTGAGAGGATCTGAGGGCTTGGCTGGCAGAGAATTATAGAGGCTCACCAAGCTCACCGGAGGGAAGTCTTACTGGTGTTTGCTGGTACAGCTTCCTGGTGTGTATTTGATCTTTCTCCAGTTTCCTGTTTGATGGTGTTGGGAAGGGATGCAGGTCTCTTTGGAAAAACCGTGAGGATAAAAATGACAAGCGTATACAACAAAGAGATAGGAGAGAATTAAAATACACACAATTTTACGTAAAAATCTTCTTCTAAATATAAAGAAAAAATCATAAGATACTTTGTCTACAAACAATCTTACTATGTAAGTATTGGTTACAAAAATCCTAACTACACAAGCCTTTAGAGAGCTAAGGACCGTGCAATAGCAAAATACAAGAGTAAAAATGACTACTCATTGTATTCTCTCTTTGTTTTTCTCTTTCTCATTTCATTGCTTACACGCTGCTCTCCACTCTTTACAATTCAGCACACACTCATATATATATACAAGTGCTTCGGGCAACCACTTGCTTTTGCAAGGTGGTGCCTTTCTGCCTAGAGCAGTTAACCTGCTCTGCGAATCAGTTATCAGTTTTGAAAGTCAACTTTCTCTTTCTGCAAAGTCTGTTGTCTATGCAGACTTTGCAGGTCAGCCTTTTTTTAGATAGATTATCCTTCGTTGATCTTTCTTGTGATTTTATCAGTCGGCAAGTCTTCCCTCCTCCGACCTTGTAAAGCCCTCTCGAAGTTCTACTCTAGATCTCCCCCAATTCTGCCAAATGAAAACCACTCTAGCCTACTTCCATTTTGGCAAAGTGAAAACACTCTGATCTTGTGTACCACTCTAGAATTCTACTCTGAAATTTCACTTCGAAATTCTAACCCGGTCACATCGCCGCGTACACGGCGAACACAACAATTCTTTCCACACGAAAGTGACCTAAAATTGTGACAAATGTGTTTTTGGTATATTTGACATGTCGTTGAGTGCTTGGATTTCAGCATTTGGGATTCTTTTGTGGTTCACGTCAATGGTATTTTTAGAGGTGCCGAGTTCTCTTGATGACCTTGGGTGGGTTTGGTGAAGGGGATTCGGGGGCCGTCCAACACCCCCAGCATTGGATGCCGTCCAGCGCCCGATTTGGGCGGCCCACGTATTTTTACGTCGATATTTAATCGCGGCAGTTGGATATTAAATTTTATCCAACGGATGAGATTAAATCCCGATTGATAAGATCGTGGTTGTTTATTGTATTCAATCTAACGGCTAAGAAAAGCGTGCACAGTAACCCTAAAATTCAAATTGAAAGATGAGAGAGAGAGAGAATGAGGAACAACGGCAATTTTCATTTTCTTTCTCCTCTGCTCTCTCCTCTCCTCTCAATCTTCATCTTTAAAGGAGAAGCCAGCGAATAAGAAGCGAATCTTCGTCAAAACCCTCACCTTCGCTACTGCAGTCAAAATCGCCGTCGTCAGTTTGTGTCGAAGCCGACGCTGGCTCTAATCCTCGCCGTTGCTTCAGTGCCACAAACCCAAGTAATACCACTCTTCTTGCAATCCTGTTCTACTACAAATATTTCTTTCTTTCCTCTTACAAAATCAAGATTTATCTCGATGTGCCGAAAATTGGGAGAAAGCA
>JAOVVI020019004.1:0-10222 GCA_028571085.2 Nepenthes alata
AGGAAAAGTAGGGCAATGGCGTGAAAATTGAGGCATTGATGGAATAGATTTCTCATTAATACATTCACCGCACAATGACAGTTACAAAGGAGGAAGCAAAAATTAGAATACAAAAATCTTAGTTAGGGGGTAGAGCTCCTAGAAGGATGCAGGAGTGGCTCTTGTCTGCTTCGAAAAAAGTCAACCAGGTCCCCACGTTGCTGAGCACCAAGGTTCGATGGATCAAGGATGCCAACAGGAAAGTTTGGATCCACTATATTGACTATTTGCCAACAGATGTTGACGTTTTCTTAGCGCCTGGCCCATAGCGCCTTACTGACCTCCTCAGGGCGCATGCGAATGGATATATCGTTCTCCAACGAGACTATCTTCACCCGAAGTTTGTCTGTCAGCCTCTTTGGTCGGATGGCTTGATCTTTCGGTCCCGCCAACAGCTCCCTTGACTCAGACAGCTCTAATTGGAGGGCAGTCTTCTCCTCCTGATGCTATTGGACCTGAGCGCTCATCTGGCTCAGCCGCTCTCCTAGCTGAAGAATCTCCTTATCCGAGTCACCAATGGCCGCGTCCCTCTAGCGCAATCCCTTCAACACTACACCTACAATTTTTTCTTACTGCAATAAAGAAAAGAAGTTAGGCTATGATGTTGGAGAAAGAAGAAAAGGAAGCAACACAACTTCGAAGAAATTATTGTGATAACTTTGCGTCTCTTCTTCCCTGATGGACCCTGCGACCCAGGCACATGTGATGGGAACTCCTTCGGCAAGCCTGTTGGGAGACTTAGAGCGGTAGCATCCTGATATAGTTCCTCAGTAGCTTCATTCGCTCCAACAAACTCTTCGGCGACCAATTCTACCAGCTCCACAGGTAGCTCAACGACTTGCTCCTCCAGTCCTACGGCTTGAAGTGCCAGCTCCACTGGCACGGCTGGCGCCACCAAGTCACTCGACAATAATGGCTCAACGCTAACTCCTCCTGTGGCGGCTCCCTCAATAGCTCATAAATCCACTAAGCCAATAGAAGCTTCTACTTCAGAATGCTCACCAACGCCAGCCCATTGACCGGCCATATAATAATCCGGCTTGGTTGAGGACGATGAGGAAGGCAAAGCCGAAGCAACTCGTTTCCTCCGGGGATTGCTGGGAGGATCGCTACTGGCAAGATCCCCGGCCTTCCTCTTGGGCTGCGACGGCGCTAGCTGTAGAACTTTGAGCTTCTGGACCAGCAAAGGAGAGCCCTAACGAGCCCGCTTGGCTTCCTTGTGAGACACCAGGTGGCCCCTCCCGAACTCACCAGGATTCTACCTCACCAATTTCAATAGTGGCTCTAGAGCCTCCACCGCCGCTGCTGAAAGCCTCCCAATGAGAGACTTAGGCACATTATCCCATTCCCTGGGTAAAGGGCAATCGTTAGCGACTTTCATTAAAAAGAACTAGTCCTTCCAATTTTTCACCGATTCATATATAGCGATGCTGATGGGCAAGTCCTTGGGGCTGAGAGAGATTCAGTCCCCACTTTGAGTGAATCAAAAAATCACCTTCACCGCCTCCATCGTCAGCATCCTCGAATGATGGCGGAAGAAAATGTAGAGGGAGTAAAGATAACACACAGTGTTCGCATGGAACCGTATGATTGGGACGTGTAAAGCCCAGAAGATGGTGAGCAGCTCCTTTGGAACAGGAAGACGAAGCCCACTACGTAGATGGGCCTCGTAAACAGTAATGCATTCGGCAGGAGGAGAACAGACCCTGCCGTTCTCATTCGGAACGAAAAACACAATGGAACGCGGGATGTTGTATTGCACGTACAACTCCCTGATGTTGTTGGTCCTATGGACGGAATGGATTGCATGTACTTTGGGCGCCATGAAAATGAGGAGGCAAGGAAGTAGAACAACAATTGTCAAAGAAGAACAATGAGAGAAGCATGAGGAGATTTCAAGTCGCCCATTCGCTTCTTATAAAGATCGTTGCCGTCAAAAAGCAAAAGGACGTGTTGAAGAGGCGCGTTAATCATAAAAATACATGTGTCGCTTCAGGAGAAGGCAAAGCTAAATCAAATCGCCCATCGCATTTATTGCGGGATTTTGGCTGCCACTTAAGGCGACACGTGTCAACAAATGTTTTCAGATGATTTTATTTGAAATTTTGTTAAAAGATTTGCCGTCTAAAATTATTGAGAATTACAAGGCTATTTGAAGATTTAGTTTTGTGAAGTTGAAGTGGCCTTTAAAGAATGATGAACTAAGGTTAAGAAATAAGAATCAGAATTTTCTAAGTTAAATTAAAATTAGTAAAAAATTGGACCAATGATTATTATTCAATGGGTAATATTTTCTGGCATGCCTTTGAATATTACAGTGGCAATCAAGAATAATTTCGTTCATTGAGTGCTATGTGGTCCGCCTTCCTCGAGGCGTTACTATGGTGGATAAGAACTAAAAATTTATGATCATCGTATCGTCGAGACTAAATAAGGAGGAACTCATGATTATCCTGTCTTCATGATGTAAATAAGGAAGAACTAAGAACCAAGGCTTTTGATGTGTTAATATAATACGAATGTAAATAACTAATATTTAGACAAATATTGTGTATTAAATTAGGGCATGCATGTTGTAAATTATTATTAATTATTGTTATACTTTCGTAGGTTATTTGTGGATATAGTTATACTTCCGCAGGTATAATGTTGGGATTTATACAGGTTCCCAGATGTCATCTCTTATTAGATCCTATATGGTAATTTGAGATTACTGTATTAGAGCCATTGATAAAATGGCTTTTGATTTGATCCTGTGTATGTGTTGTCATCGAATTCTTGAGGTCTATTTATTTATATGTTTTGTATAGTGTTTATTATCCAGATTATATGTATGATTTTTACCTATATTTAAGGGAGATTTTGTGTAATTTTCTGTAGAAATTAATGTATTTATAAATAAGAGCATATAAATTTGATTTTGGTTAAGTATGAAAATTGACGGAGGTCATTAGAGGATTATAACTCATTCTGTCACAGATGGTATCCGAGAAAAAAAATGCCTTAGAGTTGATCGATCTTAAAGCGGAAGCTTAAGTTTAGTCCGGGTAGAAGTGGGATAAGGGTAGTTAGGATTAGATGGAATGTTTGGTGCTAACTCCTATGTTTGATTTTGAAATGCATTGAATAATTGTTAACCCTCCCTTTAATCTGAATATGTCGTTAATTGATATTGTAATATTTTTGATTATAGGATAATAGCATGGCAAGCAGAAGAAGAAATACTCGAGTTGGTACTAGTGCTCCTCAGGATCTAGAGGCTAAATATTTGAACTTGTTAGGAAGAATGGTCCACATAATAGAATTAATGGAGCAACGTCATATGGCTTCAGTTCCTGCTCCAAACTCGGCCGCAACGAATCCTGGCCCAACGGTGTACGAGAGATTTATGGCTGAGCGGATTCCTGAATTTTTAGGAGAACTAGATCCACTAAAGGCAAATATTTGGATGCAGAGACTAAAGAATGTGTTTACTGTTATTCAATGTTCCGAACGGGAGAAGGTTACCTATGCAACATATAAATTAGAGGGAAAAGCTGATAATTGGTGGGCGATGAAAAAAAGAGCGTTCGGTGTGACTGATGAAGAAATTACCTGGGAAATGTTTGAGGAGGCTTTCATGGAGAGATATTTTCTTTCTAGCCTTCGGGATCAGAAGGAAGAGGAGTTTATGCGGCTTAAGCAAGGGAATCGCACTGTAGCAGAATATGATGCGAAATTTACTGAGTTGTCTTGGTACGCGCCGTATATTGTGGAAGATGAGTTAAGAAAGGCCAAGAAATTTCAACAAGGGTTGAGGGATGAGATTAGGAAGCATCTGGTGACGCAAATGTTTCAAACTTATTCTGAGATACTAAACATGGCCCTGATATTCGAGAAGGAACTTGAGACTCAAAAGTTTTTTGCTAAGAGGGCAGCTAGCAGGATGAGTGCCAGTGTGGGATTAGGTTTAGAACCCCTAGGACTTTTTAAAAAGGCAAAAGTGCTAGATAAAGGGAAAAATAGTACTGAAGTTCAGCTAGTGTCTAGTTCCCAGTCGTCAGCAGTAAATTGTATCTACTGCGGAAAGAAGCATCCGGAGAGGCTTTGTTTTAAATTGACGGGTGCTTGTTTCAATTGTGGTCAGCAGGGCCATCGGATCAATGATTGCCCCCTACCTAAGAGGCTGGAAGCAAAGAAGGTTATTGTTCCTGCTAAAGCATTTGCGGTGACAGTTCAGGATGCTAAAGTATCACCAAATGTTGTTGAAGGTACTCTTCTTATTTATAGAGTTTCAACTTCTATTTTATTTGATTTAGAATTTACACTTTCTTTTATTTTTTCACAATTTGCATGTTATATCACATCAACTCTGAAAATTTTAGATTATACGTTGGTTGTATTAACGCCTATAGGATTGTCGGCAATTACTGATATTCTGTATCCGGAGTGTATGGTTGAGGTGAGTGGGTTGCATTTGATGGTAGATTTGATATTGTTAGATATTAGTGATTTTGATGTTATTTTGGGGACGAATTGATTGGCTAATTATCATGCCAGTATAGATTATTTTTTAAAATTGGTGTGTTTTGCTATTTCTGGATTTGAATCATTTTTCTTTCAGGGCATTAGAAAGAAGGATATGTCCGTGTTGATTTCGGCATTGTATGCCATGCATTTGATTAGGAATGGATGTCTGGCTTATCTAGCGTATGCCACCACCATTGGAAGCCATAGTGTGCCAGCAAAGGATATTCTGGTTGTATATAAATTTGAGGATGTATTTTCAGAGGAGTTGCCTAGGTGACCTCCTTATAGGTAGATTAAATTTGAAATCAAGGTTATTCCGGGTGTTAGCCCGATTTTAAAGGCACCATATCGTATGACCCCTATTGAGTTGAAGGAGCTAAAGTTGCAGTTGTAGGAATTGTTAGATAAGATTTTTATTAGGCCGAGCGTATCTCCGTTGGGTGTACCGGTACTGTTTGTTAGGAAGGACAGGTCCTTACAACTGTGTATGGATTATCGTGAATTAAATAAGATCATGATCAAAGACAAATGTCTGTTGCCGCGCATTGATGATTTATTTGACCAATTATAAGGATCCCAGGTGTTTTCTAAAATTGACCTGCGATCAGAATACCATCAGTTGAGAATTAAGCAAGAGGATGTGGCCAAGATAGCTTTTCGGATGAGATATGGCTATTATGAATTTCTTATTATGCCATTTGGTCTTTCTAATACTTCTGTCGCTTTTATGGATTTGATGAATCGGGTATTTCGACCATATTTGGATAAATTTATGGTGGTATTTATTAATGATATTTTGATTTACTCCAAAAGTAATAAAGAGCATGAGACTCATCTAAGGATTGTGCTCCAAGTGTTTTGTGAGGAGAAATTATATGCTAAATTGAAGAAATGCAAGTTTTGGCCAGAGGAAGTGATATTTTTGGGGCATGTTATTTCAAATGGTGGCATCACTGTGGACCCGAAAAAGGTAGTGGCTGTTTTTAATTGGAATATGCCTACTTTTGTAACCGAAGTTAGGAGTTTTCTCGGCATGGTAGGGTTTTATAGAAGATTTGTAGAGAATTTTTCTCGAATTGCTCTGGCCCTGGCTCAGTTGATAAAGGAGGCCAAGTTTGATTGGATTGAGGAATGCGATTGGAGTTTTTGGGAATTGAAGGATCGCCTAACGACTGCTCTAGTATTGACTATCCTGGAGGTATTTGGTGGTTTTGAGGTTTATTGTGGTGCCTCCAAAACTGGCTTAGATTGTGTGTAGATGCAGAACGAGAAAGTAGTTGTTTATGGGTTCATACAGTTAAATGTGCATGAAAGGAATTATCCAACCCACCAATTGGAATTAGCTGTAGTTGTATTTGCCTTGAAGATTTGGAGATATTATCTTTGTTGTGAGAAATTTCTTATTTATTCTGACCATAAAACTTTAAGTGTTTGTTTTCGTAGAAAGAATTGAATATGAGGCAAAGAAGATTGATTGATTTTCTTAATGACTATAACTATGTGATTTAATATAAGCTCGAAAAAACTAATGTGGTTGCTGATGCTTTAAGCCGTCGATCAAGTTTTATGGCGAGGTTGCAGATAAAACAGATGGAGATGTTAGATTGTCTGAAATAGTGTGATATTCAACGTTATGTTCTGGGATAATCCTATCGTATTTTCAGATTCAACCGGAGATATTAAAAGAAATTAAGGAGAAGTAGGTAAATAATTCTTTTCTTATAAATATTGTTGGGGATTTGAGTAAAGACTCCAGGATTGATTTTAACGTTCGGGTTGATGGAGTTTTGAGATTTGAGAACCGTTTGTGTACCTGACGATAAAAAGTTAAAGGAGAAAATTATAAAGGAGGCTCATCGATCCCGATATACAATTCATCGTGGGACTAATTAGATGTATCAGTATTTAAAAAAGACGCTTTGGTGGAAAAATATGAAAAGAGAGATTGTCACTTTAGTGAAAAAATGTCTTATTTGCCATTAGTTGAAGGCTGAAAGGAGGAAGCCGCCTATTCCAAATTAGAAGTGGGAAAATGTTGCGATGGATTTTGTATCGGGTCTGCCAAGAACTCCATAAAACCATGATACCATTTGGGTTATTATTGATCGGAAGACTAAATCGGCCAATTTCATGACAATTCGGATAACGCATTATCGTGATAAACTGGTGTAATTGTATATAAATAAGGTTGTCAGACTTTATGGTGTACTTGCAACGATTGTGTCAGATCGAGATCCGATATTCGTTTTCAAATTTTGAAAAAGTTTGCATGAAGAATAAGGAACAAAATTAAAGTTTAGTGCGGTGTATCACTCACAAACAGACGGTCTATTGGAGCGTACTATTTTGATTTTGGAGGACATGTTAAGGGCCTCAGTGTTGGATATAAAAGAAAATTTGGATAATCATTTGGCCGTGACGAAATTTACTTATAATAATAGCTACCAGGCAAGTGTCTACATGGCACCATCTGAAGCATTATATTGGAGGAAGTGTAGATCGCCGATTTATTGGGAGTAAATGGGAGATATGAGGCTTTTTGGTCCCAAAATTATCAACGAAACAACGGAGAATATCAAATTGATTAGCTCATTGGAAGCAGAAAAGCTACGCAAACCAAAGGAGATTGGTGTTAAAATTTGAGGTGGCTGATTATGTGCTTTTGAAAATATCACCATCGAAGGGAACATTTAAATTTTGGGTAAATGAAAATTTGAAACCGTGATTTATTGGTCCTTTCAAGATTTTGGAGAAAATCAGAAAAGTAGCTTACAGATTGGCGTTACCACCCAATTTTGCGAATGTTCACGATGTATTTCATATGTCGGTTCTTCGTAAATATGTTCACGATCACACACATGTTATTGAGTTCGAGCTTTTGTCGATTAATGAGGATCTATTGTATGTTGAGATGCTGGTGCGGATTTTGGATCGAAAAGACCATATAATACGCACGAAGACCATTCTCCTAGTAAAAGTCTTATGGAAAAATCATTCTCCCGAAGAAGTAACATGGGAGCGTGAAGAGGAGATTCGGAGTAAATACCCATATATTTTCATGAGGTATGTAGTTTTATTAAATTTTGAGGACAAAATTTTATTAATGGGGGAGGATTATAAGGTACGAGTTTCTAAGACATAGTAAGTTCTATTAATTAGCTAATATAATTAAGTTTAAGATAATTGGATTTTAGAAAAATGGAGAATTGATCATAGTTGAATAAAAATGAGGGCTTCGCTTGCTGTAGGGTCGAGCACAGTTGGAGGCGCCAATTCTCATGGCAATAGCGACCAAAACACACTCACCGTGCGCTCGAGCACCATTTCTAGTGATGGTGTACTTGATGCTCGCCTGATTTGCGCTTGAGCGCCAGTCAGATATTTTGATAACCAAATTATAGTTTCGTGTTTTAAAAAGGGGAGTGATTTTCAGCTCGATCAAAGTAAGAAAAATAGTAAATCAGGTTGAGACAAGTGTATCATAAGCTCTGTCTGTCCTTGTTGGTTCTTTTTGTTATCTCATTTCGGGTATTTTTGTTATAATACCCTCATCCTGTAAGATTTATTATGTAAAATGCATGTTTTTTAGTTCTCTAATGATATGAATAAATTGCATGTTTAAGTATGAATAATATGAATTATGGGTTCAATTTCATTGTTTAGCTTGCATTTCATGTCCAAATTTGTTCCGAATGTTTCTTTCAGACCCTAGTTTAAAAATTGCAGGTATGATTTTTTGTGAATTTTAAGTTATATGATGAAAATATTATACTATGAATTATCTAAGCTTATCAGATAATTTTATTTGAAATTTTGTTAAAAGATATGCTGTTTAAAATTATTGAGAACTTCAAGGCTATTCGAAGATTTAGTTATATGAAGTTGAAATGTCTTTTAAAGAATGAATTAAGGTTAAGAAATAAGAATTAGAATTCCTTAAGTTAAGTTAAAATTAGTAAGAAATTTGATCAATAATTATTATTTAGCATGTAATATTATTTGACATGTCTTAGGATATTAGTAGTAATCGAGGATGTTTTCGTCCACAGAGGAAAATGTGATCCGCCTTCCTTCGGGCGTTACTATGGAGGACAAGAATTAAGAATTTATGATTATCCTGTATTCGGGATGTAAATAAGGAGGGATCCATGATCATCCTATTTTCGCAATGTAAATAAGAAAGAACTAAAAACCAAAGCCTTTGATTGTGTAGAGTAAATACATCGCTCCCTTAGTTTGTAGAGCCTACTAGCACTGGTCCCTTAAGATAATACAAAAATTATCTTAACCGATAAGTAAGTTTTAAATTGTTTCATGATTTTCAGTTTGTTTTTCTGACTATGATAATAACAAAAGGAAAAGATAAAATAAACAAAGTCAATTTTTTGTCAACAAGTTCATGTTTATACATCGTTTTATACTTTTGTATTATCTATATGCATATTTGGCTTCGATGTCTTTATATATATGTTTTATTTAAAAATTTACATATTTTTGTTATTATAATTTCTTGTTAAGTAATTGACTCCCCCCTTATTTTTTTCTACCGTTCTAGGTGAAACCGATGAGCTAATACCTGATGAAAAAGTGTAAAGATAAGAATTAGTTAAAGGAAGATTGTCGGACCTTGGAGACTTAGAATTTTGGATGTGTTTATATAATGTGAATTAAATTATGGCATGGCATGTAAATTATTATGGATTATTGTTATGTTTTTACAGGTTCGTGATATAGTTATCCTTTTGCAGGTTTAATGTTGAGATTTATACAGGTTTCTAGATGACATTTCTTATTAGATCAAATATGGTAGTTTGAGATTATTGTGTTAGAGTCATAGATAAAATGTCATTTAATTTAATCATGTGTATGTGCTGTGATCGAATTTTTGAGGTCTTTATTTATATGTCTTGTACATGGTTTATTATCTATGTTATATGTATGGTTTTACACATAGGGAAGATTTTATGCAATTTTTTACAGAAATTAATATATTTTTAAACAACTGCGTATAAATTTGATTTTGGTTAAGCATGAAAATTGACGAAGGTTATTATAGGATTATGACTCGTTCCGTCACAGCTTACGGTCTGCTTGGTATAGTATTAAGGTTTAATTCGACCGTTTACGGGCCGCTTGGTATGGTGCAGAGGTTTAATTTGACCGCTTACGAGCTACTTGGCATGGGGCAAGGTTCAATTTGATCGCTTACGGGCCGCTTTGTATGGGGCTAAGGTTTAGGTGCAAGTGGGTGAAGACCCATTTGACTTAGGAGTAGTTTAGGTCGTTCGTATTTATGCAACTTTTATACAAGCACACGTATAAAAAAGAGAAAAAAATACATGCACAGTAACACGTAAAAAGGGGAATATATTTTTTTAATTTATGAATATTTACTGCAGGCAGTTTGATCAGACACGTGACCCACCTGAGCCTTCTTTAAATTTTACCAGTCATGCATGTTTAGTTATGAGATTTAAAAGCCAAACAAAAAAAAAATATCTAGTTTACAAAATAAATTATGTTGAAAATAGTGAAAAAAATTAATATATTTTATCTGGATTTAAAAAATAAGTTAAAATTTAGTTAAGTAAAAAATCTAATAAATAACAAGATGAGTAAATAAGCTGATAATATAAAATTATTTTTTTCCCATTCTCTGAATAATGTATTCCAA
>JAOVVI020019006.1:0-10219 GCA_028571085.2 Nepenthes alata
GTCCGCTTTGGGCCTGGAAGTCCTTATGGTTTTCCTCAAAATGTATCCACCAAGAAAAGGGATATCCAGCGCCATTAAGCGAATCGTTCTCCCTTTTCAAAGGCGATGTGGGACATTGCCCTACATGGCACGGTCCTGTCTCTTATACCATCAAAGACCATCGTGGATACTGTCTGCTTTGGGTTTGGAAGCCCATACAATTTTTCTCAAAATCCACACACCAAGGAAATGGATACCCAGCGCTTTTAAGCGAATCGTTCCCCCTTTACAAAGCCGATGTGGGACATTACCCTACATGGTACGACCCTGTCTGTGATTCCATCAGAGACTGTTGTGGATACTATCTGATTTGGGCCTGGAAGCCCTCACAGTTTTCCTTAAAATGCGTCCACCAGGGAAAGGGATACCCAGCGCCTTTAAGAGAATTGTTCCCCCTTTACAAAGTAGATTTGGGACATTGTCCTACATGGCATGACCCTGTCTCTCATACCATCAGGGATCGTTGTGGATTCTGTCAGCTTTGGGCCTCGAAGCCCACATGGTTTTCCTCAAAATATGTACACCAAGAAAAGGGATACTCGGTGCCTTTAAGCAAATTGTTCCACCTTTTCAAAGTAGATGTCGGACATTGCTCTACTTGGCACGGCCCTGTCTCGGATACCATCAGCGACCATTGTTGATACTGTCTGCTTCGGGCCTGGAATCCCTCACGATTTTTTTCAAAATGTGTCAACTAGGGAAAGGGATACCCAGCGCCTTTAAGTGAATCCTTTCCCATTTCCAAAGCCGATGTGGGACTTTACCCTACATGGCATAGCCCTGTCTTTAATACCCTCAGGGACCGTCGTGGATACAGTCTCCTTTGGGCCTGGAAGCCCTCACGATTTTTCTCAAAATGTGTCCACCAGGGAAAGGGATACCCAGTGCCTTTAAGAAAATTGTTCCCCCTTTCCAAAACCGATGTGGGGCATTGCCCTACATGGTATGGCCCTGTCTCTGATTCCATCAGAGACCATTGTGGATACTGTCCGATTTGGGCCTGGAAGTCCCGATGCTTTTTCGCATAATGCATCCACCAGGGAAAGAGATACCCAGTTCCTCTAAGCAAATCATTCACCCTTTCCAAAGCATATTTGGGACGTTGCCCTACATGGCATGACCCTGTCTATGATTCATGAGGGACCGTTGTGGATCATGTCCGCTTTGGGCCTGGAAGCCCTCACGGTTTTTTTACAAAATGTGTCAACCAGGGAAAGGGATACCCAGCGCCTTTAAGCGAATCATTCCCCCTTTCCAAAGCTGATGTGTGACATCGCCCTACATGGCAAGGCCCTGTCTCTGATACAATCAGGCACAATCGTGGATAATGTCCACTCTGGGCCTAGAAGGCCTCAAGGTTTTTCTTAAAACTCATCCACCGGGAAAAGGGAAACCCATCGCCTTTAAGCAAATCGTTCCCCCTTTCCAAAGTCGATGTGGGATATTGCCCTACATGGCACAACCCTTTATCTGATACCCTCAGGGACGAACGTGGATAATGTCCACTCTGGGTCTGGATGGCCTCAAGGTGTTCCTGAAAATGCATCCACCAGGAAAAGGGATACCCAGTGCCTTCAAGTGAATTGTTCCTCGTTTCCAAAGCCGATGTCGGACATTACCCTATATAGCACGACCCTATCTCTGATATCAACAGGGACCATTGTGGATATTGTCCGCTTTGGGCTTGGAAGCCCTCAAGGTTTTTCTCAAATCGCGTCCACTAGGGAAAGTAATACCCAACGCCTTTAAGCGAATTATTTCCCCTTTACAAAGCCGATGTGGGACATTGCCCTACACGACCCTGTCTCTTATTCCATGAGGGACCATTGTGGATACTATCTGCTTTGGACTTGGAAGCCCTCATGGTTTTTTTCAAAATGCGTCAACTAGGGAAAGGGATACCCAGCGCCTGTAAGCGAATCGTTACCCCTTTCCAAAGCCGATGTGGGACATTGCCCTACATGGCACGTCCCTGTCTCTGATACCATTAGGGACCATCGTGGATACTGTTCGCTTTGGGCCTGGAAGCCCTTGGGATTTTCCTTAAAATGCATCCACTAGGAAAAGGGATACCCAATGCCTTTAAGCAAATCGTTCTCCCTTTCCAAAGGCGATGTGGGACATTGACCTACATGGCACAGCCCTGTCTCTTATACCATCAGAGACCATCGTGTATACTGTCCGCTTTGGGCCTGGAATCCCTCATGCTTTTTCTCAAAATGCGTCCATAGGGAAAGGGATACCCAATGCCTTTAAGCGAATCATTCCCCATTTACAAAGCCGATGTGGGACATTACCCTACATGGCATGGCCTAGTCTCTGATACCATTAGGGACCATCGTGGATATTGTTCGCTTTGGGCCTGGAAGCCCTTGGGGTTTTCCTCAAAATGCATCCACTAGGAAAAGGGATACCCAATGCCTTTAAGCGAATCGTTCTCCCTTTTCAAAGGCGATGTGGGACATTGCCCTACATGGCACGGCCCTGTCTCTTATACCATCAGAGACCATCGTGGATACTGTCCGCTTTGGTTCTGGAAGCCCTTACGGTTTTCCTCAAAATCCACCCACCAAGGAAATGGATACCCCGCGCCTTTAAGCAAATCATTCCCCTTTGCAAAGACGATGTGGGACATTACCCTACATGGTACGGCCCTGTCTGTGATTCCATCAGAGACTGTTGTGGATACTATTCGATTTGGGCCTGGAAGCCCTCACAGTTTTCAACAAAATGCATCCACCAGGGAAAGGGATACCCAGCGCCTTTAAGAGAATCGTTCCCCCTTTACAAAGTAGATTTGGGACATTGCCCTACATGACATGACCCTGTCTCTGATACCATCAGGGACAATTGTGGGTTGTGTCCGCTTTGGGCCTGGAAGCCCACACGGTTTTTCTCAAAATGTGTACACCAAGGAAAGGGATACCCAGTGCCTTTAAGCAAATAGTTCCCCCTTTCCAAAGTAGATGTCGGACATTGCTCTACATGGCACGGCCTTGTCTCGGATACCATCAGCGACCATTGTTGATACTATCCGCTCCGGGCTTGGAAGCCCTCACGATTTTTTTTAAATTGGTCAACTAAGGAAAGGGATGCCCATCGCCTTTAAGCGAATCATTTCCCCTTTTCAAAGCCGATGTGAGACATTACCCTACATGGCACAGCCCTGTCTCTAATGCCCTCAGGGACCATCATGGATACAGTCTGCTTTGGGCCTGGAAGCCCTCACGGTTTTTCTCAAAATGCGTCCACAAGGGAAAGGGATACCCAGTGCCTTCAAGCAAATCGTTCCGCTTTCCGAAACCGATGTGGGGCATTGTCCTACATGGCACGACCCTGTCTCTGATACCATCAAGGACCATCATGGATATTGTCCGCTTTGGGCCTCGAAGCCCCCACGGTTTTCCTCCAAACGTGTCCACCAACGAAAGGGATACCCAGCGCCTTTAAGCAAATTGTTCCCCTTTCCAAAGCCGATGTAGGACATTGCCCTACATGGCACGACCATGCCTTTGACACCATCAGGGATCATCATGGATACTATCCACTTTTAGCATGGAAGCTCTCACGGTTTTTCACCAAACGCATCCACGAGGAAAGGGATACCTGGCGCCTTTAAGCGAATCGTTCCCCCTTTCTAATGCAGATGTGGGACATTGACCTACATGGCACGACCCTGTCTCTGATTCCAACAGGGACCATTGCGGATACGGTCTGCTTTGGGCCTAGATGCCCTCACAGTTTTCCTCAAAATGTGACCACCAGGGAAAGGGATACACAATGCCTTTAAGCGAATCGTTCCCCCTTTTCAAAGCCGATGTGGGACATTGCCCTATATGGTATGGACCTGTCTGTGATTCCATCAAAGACCATTGTGGAGACTGTCCGATTTGGGCTTGGAAGCCCTCACGGTTTTCCTCAAAATGCATCCACCAGGAAAAGGGATATCCGGCGCCTTTAAGCGAATCATTCCCCCTTTCCAAAGAAGATTTGGGACATTGCCTTACATGGCACGACCCTATCTCTGATACCATCAGGGACCATTTGGGATATTGTCTGCTTTGGGCCTGGAAGCCCTCACAGTTTTCGTCAAAATGGGTCCACCAAGGAAAGGGATACCCAGCACCTTTAAGCAAATTGTTCCCTCTTTCTAAAGCCGATGTGGGGCATTTTCCTACACGACATGGCCCTGTCTCGGATACCATCAGGGACCATCGTTGATACTATCCACTTTGGGCGTGGAAGACATCCCATTTTTTCTCAATATGCGTCCACCAGGGAAAGGGATACCCAACGCCTTTAAACGACTCGTTCCTCCTTTCCAAAGCTGACGAGGGACATTGCCTAACATGGCACGGCCCGGTCTCTTATACCATAAAAGACCATCGTGGATGCTATCCGCTTTGGGTGTGGAAGCCCTTACGATTTTTCTCAAAATCCATCCACCAAGAAAATTGATACCCAGCGCCTTTAAGAGAATCGTTCCCCCTTTACAAAGCAGATTTGGGATATTGCCCTACATGGCACGGCCCTGTCTCTGATACTATCAGGGATCATTGTGGATTCTGTCCGCTTTGAGCCTGGAAGCCCTCACGTTTTCCTCAAAATGCGTCCACCACGGAAAGGGATACCCAGCGCCTTTAAGAAAATAGTTCCCCCTTTCCAAAGCCGATGTGGGATATTGCCCTACATGGCACGGCCCAGTCTCTGATACCATGAGCGGCCATCGTGGATACTGTCCGCTTTGGGCCTGAAAGCCCTCACGATTTTTCTCAAATCATGTCCACCGAGGAAAGGGATACCCAGCTCCTTTAAGCGAATCGTTCCCCCTTTCCAAAGCCGATGTGTGATATTACTCTAAATGGCACGACGATGTCTCTGATTCCATCAGGGACCATAGCTGAAACTGTCCGCTTTGGGTCTGCAAGCCCACACGATTTTCTTTCAAACGCGTCCACGAGAAAAGCGATACACAGCGCCTTGAAGAATATCTTTCCCCTTTCCAAAGCTGATGTGGGACATTGCCCTACATCGCATGGCCCTTTCTCTGATTCCATCAGGGACCATTGTGGATATTGTCTGCTTTGGGCCTGGAACCCCTCACGGTGTTCCTCCAAACACGTCCCTGAGGAAAGGCATACCCAGCACCTTTATTCTAATCGTTACCCGTCTCCAATGCCGATGTTTGAAATTGCCCTACATGGCACGACCCTGTCTTTGATAGCATCAGGGACCATTATGGATACTGTCCGCTTTGGGCCTAGAAGTCCTCACGGTTTTCCTCAAAATGCGTCCACCAAGGAAAAGGATACCCAGTGCCTTTAAGCAAATCATTCCCCCTTTCCAAGGCAGATGTGAGAATTTGCCCTACAAGGCACGAACCTGTCTCTGAAACCATCAGGGACCATTGTGGATACTGTCCGCTTTGGGCCTAGAAGCCCTCAAAGTTTTTCTCAAAATGCGTCCACCAAAGAAAGGGATAGCCAGTGCCTTTAAGCGAATAGTTTTCCCTTTCTAAAGTCGATGTGGGACATTGCCCTACATGGCACGGCCCTGTCTCTGATACCATCAGTGACCATCGTGGATACTCACCGCTTTTGGCTTGGAATCCCTCACGGTGTTTCTCAAAATACGTGCACCAAGGAAAGGGATACCCAGCACCTTTAAGTAAATCGTTCCCCCTTTCCAAAGCTAATGTGGGACATTGCCCTACATGGCACGACCCTGTCTCGGATACCATTAGTGACCGTCATGGATACTGTCTGCTTTGGGCATTGAAGACCTCACGATTTTTTTCAAAATACGTCTACCAGGGAAAGGGATACCCAGTGCTTTTAAGTAAATCATTCCCCCTTTCGAAAGCCGATATGGGACATTGCCCTACATGGTACGGCCCTTTCTCTGATTCCATCAGAGACCATTGTGGATACTGTCCGATTTAGGCCTGGATACCCTCACTGTTTTTCTTAAAATGCGTCCACCAAGGAAAGGGATACGTAGTGCCTTTAAGCAAATCGTTCCCCCTTTCCAAAGAAGATTTGGGACATTGCCCTACATGGCACGACCCTATATCAGAAACCATCAGGGACCATTGTGGATATTATCCGCTTTGGGCCTAGAACCCCTCAAAGTTTTCCTCAAAATGCATCCACCAAGGAAAGGGATACCCAGTGCCTTTAAGCGAATCGTTTCCCCTTTCCAAAGCCGATGTGGGACATTGCCATACATGGCACAACCCTATCTCTGATACCAACAGGGACCATTGTTGATACTATCCGCTTTGGTCTTGGAAGCCCTCACGATTTTTCTCAAATCGCATCAACCAAGGAAAGGGATATCCAGCAGCTTTAAGTGAATCAGTCCCCCTTTCCAAAGCCGATGTGGGAAATTTTCATACATGGCACGGCCCTGTCTCTAATTCCATCAGGGACCATTATTGAAACTATCCGCTTTGGGCCTGCAAGCCCTCACGGTTTTCCTCAAAATGCGTCCACCAAGGAAAGGGATACCCAGCGCCTTTAAGAAAATTGTTCCCCCTTTCCAAACCCGATGTGGGACATTGCCCTACATGGCACGACCGTTTCTCTGATACCATTTGGAAATATCGTGGATATTGTCCCCTTTGGGCCTCGAAACCTTACGATTTTTCTCAAAATACGTCCACCAAGGAAAGGGATACCCAGCGCCTTTAAGAGAATCATTCTCTCTTTTAAAAGCCAACATGGGACATTGACCTACATGACACGGCCCAGTCTCTAATACCATCAGGAACCATCGTGGATACTGTCGGCTTTGGGCGTGGAAGCCTCCATGGTTTTCCTCCAAACGTGTCCACAAGGAAAGGGTTACCCAGCGCATTTAAGCAAATCGTTCCCACTTTCCAAAGCCGATGTGGGACATTGCCCTATATCGCAAGGCACTATCTCTGATTCCATCAGGGACCATTGTGGATACTGTCCACTTTGGGCCTGGAAGCCCGCATGGTTTTCCTCAAAACGAGTCCACTAGGGAAAGGGATACCCAGCGCCTTTAAGCGAATCGTTCCACCTTTCCAAAGTTGACGTGGGACATTGCCTTACATGGTAAGAGCCTGTCTCTGATTCCATCAGGGACCATTGTAGATCTTGTCTGCTTTGGGCTTGGAAACCGTCACGGCTTTCCTCCAATCGCGTCCACGAGAAAAGGGACACCTAGCGCCTTTAATCGAATCGTTCCCCCTTTCCAAAGCCGATGTGGGACATTGCCCTACGTGGCACGGCCCTGTCTTTGATACCATCAGGGACCTCATGGATACTATCCGCTTTGGACCTGAAAGCCCTCGCTGTTTTCCTCAAAATCCATCCACCAAGGAAAGGGATACCCAGTGCCTTTAAGCAAATTGTTTCCCCTCTCCAAACCCGATGTGGGACATTACCCTACATGGCATGGCCCTGTCTCTAATTCCATCAGGGACCATCGTGGATACTATTCGCTTTGGGCCTGGAAGCCCTCACGATTTTTTTTCAAAACGCGTCTACCAGTGAAAGGAATACCTAGCGCCTTTAAGAGAATTGTTCCCCATTTTTAAAGCCGATGTGAGACATTACCCTACATAACACAGCCCTGTCTCTGATACTATCAGGAAACCCTCAAAATGCATCTACCAAGGAATGGGATACCCAGCTCCTTTAAGGAAATCATTCTCTCTTTTTAAAATCGACATGGGACATTGTCCTACATGACACAGCCCTGTCTCTGATACCATCAGGAACCATCATGGTTATTGTCCGCTTTGGGCGTGGAAGCCCCCACGGTTTTCCTCCAAATGCATCCACGAGGAAAGGGTTACCTAGCGCCTTTAAGCGAATCGTTTCCCCTTTCCAAAGCCGATGTGGGATATTGCCCTACATCGCATGGCCCTGTCTCTGATTCCATCAAGGACCATTGTTGATACTGTCCGCTTTGGGCTTGGAAGCTCACATAGTTTTCCTCAAAATGCGTCCACCAGGAAAAGGGATACCCAGCGCCTTTAAGCAAATTGTTTCCCCTTTCCAAAGGTGATGTGGGGCATTGCCTTACATGGCATGACCCTCTCTCTGATTTCATCAGAGACTATTGTAGATCTTGTCTAGTTTCGGCCTAGAAACCGTCACGGTTTTCCTCCAATCACGTCCATGAGGAAATGGACACCTAGCGCCTTTAAGCGAATCGTTCCCCCTTTCCAAAGCCGATGTGGGTCATTGCCCTACGTGGCACGGCCCTTTCTTTGATACCATCAGGGACCATCGTGGATACTATCCGCTTTGGGCCTGGAAGCCCTCACGATTTTCCTCAAAATCCATCCACCAGGGAAAGGGATACCCAGTGCCTTTAAGCGAATCGTTTCCCCTTTCCAAAGCCGATGTGGGACATTGCCCTACATGGCATGGCCCTATCTCTGATTCCATCAGGGACCATTGTGGATACTGTCCGCTTTGGGCGTGGAAGCCATCACGGTTTTTCTCAAAATGCGTCCACCAGGGAAAGGGATACCCAGCATCTTTAAGCGAATCGTTCCCCTTTTCTAAAGTCGATGTGGGACATTGCCATACATGGAATGACCCTTTCTCTGATACCATCAAGGACCATTGTCGATCTTGTCTTCTTTGGGGTTGGAAACCGTGATGGTTTTCCTCCAAATAAGTCCACGAGGAAAGGGACAACCAGCGCCTTTAAGCGAATAATTCCCACTTTCCAAAGTCATTGTTGGACATTGCCCTACATGGCACGGCCTTGTCTCTAATACCATCTGAGACAATCGTGGATACTGTCCGCTTTGGGTCCTGAAGCCCTTACGGTTTTTCTCAAAATCCATCCACCAGTGAAAGGGATACCCAGTGACTTTAAGCAAATCGTTCGTCGTTTCAAAAGCCGATCTGTGACATTGCCATATATGACACGGCCCTGTCTCTAATACCATCAGGGACCATTGAGGATATCTTCAACTTTCGGCCTTGAAACTCTCACAGTTTTCCTCCTAACGCGTCCACGAGGAAATGGATACACATCCCCTTGAAGCAAATCATTCCCCTGTCCAAAATTGATGTTCGACATTGCCCTACCGGCACGACCCTATATTTGATACCATCAGGGACCATTGTAGACACTATCCGCTTTGGGCCTGGAAACCCTCACGGTTTTCCTCCAAACGCGTCCATGAGGAAAGGGATACCCAGCGCCTTTAAGCAAAATATTTTCCCTTTCAAAAGCTGATGTGGGACATTGCCCTACGCGGCACGGCCCTGTCACTAATACCATTATGGACCATTGTGGATACTGTCAGCTTTGGGCTAGGAAGCCCTCACGATTTTCCTCCAAACACGTCCATGAGGAAAGGGATACCCATCACCTTTAAGCGAATCGTTCCCCCTTTCTAAAGCCGATGTAGGACGTTGCCCTATATGGCACGGCCCTGTCTCTGATACCATCAGGGACCATCGTTGATACTGTCCGCTTTGGTCCTTGAAGCCCTAACGATTTTCTTCAAAATGCATCCACCAGGGAAAGAGATACTCAATGCCTTTAAGTGAATCGTTCCCCCTTTCCAAAGCCAATGTTGGACATTGCCATACATGGCACGGCCCTATCTCTGATACCATCAGGGACCATAGTGGATACTGTCCGCTTTGGGCAATGAAGCCCTTACGATTTTTATCAAAATGTGTCCACTATAGAAAGGGATACCCAGCAACTTTAAGCAATCGTTCCCCTTTCCAAAATGATGAGGGACATTGTGACGGAATGGATTTTTTTTTACTCAAAAGCTTCCGTCATAAAGAGGAACACCCTTAACGGTTTGTACATAAGGCAGGACTTCTGCAGAAATTTTGGCAGTCTCCTTTGTAACCGGATGAAAACCCAAAAATATAATCCTGTAATAATCATTTAAAACAAGCACACAACTATCTATCATACACATTTCCTACAACAACATTCGCAGGATCCTATGTGCCATCCATGGCACAATTCCATAAAACATTTATTATTCTAACAGTCAAATTACGAGATGCCATCTAGGACCTGCACAGGAAATCCAGAGTATATAGCGGAAGTAAACTAAGAACCTGCAGAAGCATAGCATTTTCCTCTTTTACTATCATACACATCATGAGCTTTCTATTACAAAAATTGACATGTTCTAGTACATCCATAAACACAAGAT
>JAOVVI020019007.1:0-10219 GCA_028571085.2 Nepenthes alata
ATTTATGTTTATCGGTGGAGTTATATCCTGATGGAGTGCAAAGCAGACCGTAATTGCTACTTCCACTATGGAACCCGAGTTCGTTACTTATTTTGAAACTACAAAGTATGGTTATGGATGAGAAATTTTATATCTGGACTTAGAGTGGTGGATTCTATCTCAAGGCCATTGAAGATATATTGTAATAATTCAGTTGCTATTTTTCTAGCTAAAAATAATAGTCAAAATAAATATATTGACATTTAATTTTTAACCATAAAGGAGCGCATTAAATAAAAGAAATTACTATTGAGTATATTAGTACTAACTCGATGATCGCTAATCCTTTGATAAAAGGCATGCCACCATTGAGGTTCAAAGATCATATAGTTGAATGAGATTAAGTTCCATTATGTGATTTTTATTGTATTGATAATAATATTTAATAAAATTTTTATTTATTTATGATAATTCTTAAAATTATTGTGTACACATTAGTTGATTATTTTTATAACATCATCAATTATTGGACTAAGAATAAACAATAAGGTTTATTCATAAAATAACATTACCATATTCGGATATGTCTTAAAGAATATGATATATTGTGATAGATAGAAGATAATACTCATTCATTGATGACCTATCGTCATGATTCGTATATTTATTTCTTAAAATTGAGGATTGATGAGTTTAGTTATCATATTAAGTAAAAATATGAACCAAGTGGGAGAATGTTAACCGTTTAGTTTTAAAACTGAACAATTATGGTTGAATAATTATGGTCCATGTTTAACGTTTGTAACCATTGCCTTAACTCTCCATGGTAACTGTCATTTTTGATAATTTGATGAAAATTATCTTTAAATATGAAAAAAATTATTTTGGCCCCTAAGTCTTGTTCTTCAAAATTACACCATCAGTAAGAAAATAAAAGACTTGAAAAATCAAACCAGGGGAAACAAGATTCACAACAATTACAATAACTTTGAAAACAGAACAGACAATGGTAGAAGGTTTATGATCATTAATTTCACATTTTGGTCTTTATATAACATGATTAGACCAGTTAAATATCCAACACTCTATGCCCAAGTTCCAAAGAGTCGCTACGCTCTCCCCTCAAAATTTCCAAATCCCGGTAAAAAAGAACGCTCCTCCGGCTGACGCCTGCCGCTTCACTGACTCCGCTTCCGGCGAAAACTTCCTCGGCTTCATCGTTGCGCTCTCCGAGTCCATTCACGGCCACAAAATCTCTGACCTTTGCCTTTTAGTACGTCACCGTTAGCGTCGTCCTCTCCGTTCTCGACACCGTCCTCTGGTGAATCGATGAAATTCCTTTCGTGGATCAGTCCTGTCGCTACGGTAACACCTCTTGTGGGGTTTGGCATGGTTGGATGCGTGATAGTGCTGTTGATTTGATGCTACTTTTTTTCCCAAAGATAACAATGATCTCCATTTTGCCACCTTCAAAATCACCCCAAATTTTCCGATGGATTTGGCAATTTAAGTCGAATTGATTGTGACATTGGCCACGAGAGGAATTTCGTAGCGCAGGTTAGGGTCGGTTAAAAAGAATATTATCAGGCTGTTGTAGCTAAGTTTTTTTTTTTGTAAAATATCTTGAATTGGTGAGGACATTGAAATTGACTTACTACCTTGGGCCGTCTGGGTCTCACTGTGTCTGGGACATCAATGATCACCATTTTTTTCCGCTTTGTTTTTGGTTTGTCTGAGTTGATTGATCAAATGTATATGAAGCTTAAATGGATACATAACCAGGCTATACTTGAAAATTTCTCAAATGATTATTTATATCTTTCATGCACTGTGTTTATACGGAAGGTGTAGAAGGGATTGTTTACCGAGCTCTCTGTTACGTACTCGATAATACACTTTCTAAAGCTCACTCACTGAATACACGAGACCAGATAATTCACCCTCGGCAGCGGCAGCAACTACTGCTATAAGGACCAGCCGGCACAATACCCGAACCACTTGGGTCCCCCTTAAGTCAAAAATTACACCTAAATAGTTATATTTAGGTTACAGCTGATTTGTGCTCCACGTTTACCTTCTGTTTGTTACCTGTTTACTGCACATGTTCTGTTATTATTTTCCTGTTTCTGTTTTTACATTTAGTTAGTGCTTCTTATTTGCTGCACACGGGCCAATATTGTATAAAGCAATTACTGTTCAAGGTAAATGGGAGAAGAATATTGCTCTCTCTATTTTACTCTCTTCGCGTCTCTCTCTCATCTCTGACCTTCTCTGTCACTCTCTCCCTCGTCTGTATTTTCCTCTTTCTCGATTTCTCCTCTGCCAAAACTCCCCTTCCCTCAGCAATCTTCACATTGCGCCGTTGATCTTCAGCATGTAGTCATGGAGCACGTAACAAATGATGCTCACTTTGAGATAAAAGTAGAGGAGACAATGGCTGAAGAACAAGAGCTACAGGCTCTTGAAGCTACCGTTGCAAGGCTGTCGAAGGAGATGTAGAGCGTTGTCGTGACCATTCACCGATAGACAACGGTCATTTGACAACATACAGAACGACTCGCCAAAATCTCTTCCACCACGGCACAGATCCAGTCTTCCATGGCTAAAATCCATCAATCGCTAGCCCGAATCGAACAACAACGAAGCACACAACATCCCTTGCCCTCTGAAATTTGCCCATCGCGTCCAACCTCCTCTTTGATTATCGCTCTGTTCTCCCATCTTCGTCTACCTTCCACAGAAATTTCATATTTTTGTTCCAACCCTAGCTTACCAGCAAGGTCGAAGGCGTTTAAGGAGTTGGAGGTGACCGAATGACAACACACATCAGGTATGTTCCTTTCCATATTTCCAAAATCCCTCATTGAAATTGGTCATCCCTTGTCTCAATATGAGAAACAACCACTCATGGTCTCTGCCACCGTTCCTTTCCATCCTCCAACTCTTCCAAAAACTCCAATCGCCACAATTGCGTCAACTGCACCACAAATTCCACAATTCATAAATGAAATCCTACCCTCACTAAACCAAATCGAATAACCCGGACCGTCAACAATTTCCCCAGTTCTTCACACTCCATCACTGATCACGACCTGTGTCCTTCATAGTTTCGCCCAACTTGCTTCTGCTCCTGTTCAACCAATTCAAGAACCGGATGATTCTGTGAGTAACCCCCTCTTAACCACCGATTTGACCAGGCGAGACTTCTAGACTTTTTTGTTGTGGTGTTTACAAATACTAGCTGGGATCAATCGATTGAATTCAAGGAATACTGTTACAATCTTCCCTCCCCGTCAGCCTTCTCAAAATTTACAAATATATTATGTAAATGTGACCCTAACCTTACTGTGGTGGTCCTCAGGGGTGAGGCGCCACACACTTGCATTTTCGCATCCGTTGGCACTGACAATTCTGCTCTTGATCCCATTGTGGACGCTGAAATTTGAGATTTGAATGCAAGTTGTTATGATGCCCTGCCTTGGGATTTTGGAGCCAAGCCACAGGGGCAAATTGAGAAGACAGGAGTGATCGAGCAAAGTCACCTCGGCTGGCAAGCTTACATTCGTGACTGGAATAATAGACAAGCAAAACCAATAATTCGTGACTGGAAAATGTTTGATGACACTTCTTGGAATTATCTTGTTATTTTGGTCGTGGTCTTGGACAATAGAAATGCCCAACTCTATATTGCCCATGGGTATTTGTACCTCCAGAAGCCTCTTTTGGAATTAGGAAGTTCCGGCACTCATCGCAACACACAAAGGGTCCTACCTCATCCGACAGAGAAATCTGGTGTAGTATGCAGTCAACTTCCAAAACAGGCTCCCATGTGTTCCCTAGTAGTTTATTTCGAGGTAGATTGGTATTTGGACTAGAAGATAGGTCACTACTTGTGACCATATTGCTTGTATTGGTTCTTGTTGCTAATTTTCCTATGCCTGTAGCAAGGAAGCTTTCCCAGGAGTTTCCAACCTACCATGCAAGTTATGCAACTTTGGTGGGAGCAATTGACTACACTGTTTATGTATTGAAGATTCTTATATGTACTTCACCTCAAGATCTGGGGACCATCCCTAGTACTCTATCTCCACCAGAGGAAGCATTACACTACGATTCCTCTGTGTATACGGAAGCTAGGGGCAGGACAATGCCAAGCCAGCAGTTTTCCCGCACCAAAGGTGCTCTTGCCAATGGTGTGTCGGCAAGGATGAAGTGCGGAGAGACATGCTCTAATTTGATAGCAAGTACAGTGTCAGCAGCTCCGTTAGCTGGAAGTTTCTCTGGTAGTGATAATTTGCCACTGTCAGACCATCATGGTGGACTAGGTCACTCACGGTCTTGGTCCACATACCAAGACTTATTCGATGCCATGAACGGATTTTCTGTCGAGAAACCTTTGGATGAAGGCAGTTTTGGCTGTGTGTATAAAGAATGGCAAGTTGCAGTTGCTGTAAAACAGCTTAAGATTGCTGAAGGACAATGAGAATGAGAATCTGAGGCAATCAAGATTAATAGTCAAATACACCACCACCATCCTACTACTCACAAGGATATAAAGTCATCAAATATTTTTCTGGTCAACATCTTTGAAGCTCGGGTTTCAGACTTTGGGCTTGCACAGCTCGCGTTGGATGCCGATGCACATGTTAGCCCACGGGTGATGGGACTCGACAGTTTCATAGTGAGATACTACTTTGCTATTGCTAAGGAGTTGATGAGAATCAATGGTACAACCAAGTCTCTGGTTGCAACTATTTAGCTGAATTTGTAGCTGGAGTAATGACTCTAAGAGCTTTCGAGGAGGAAGACCAATTCTTTGCTAAGAATCTCAACGTTATTGACAAAACCGGCCCTTTCTTCCATAACTTTGCCGTTAGTGAGTGGTTGATCCAACGGTTGGAGATGCTTAGTGCTGCACTTCATCAAACTTTTTTCTTGTCCAACCTTGAGGACAAGGTTATTTTGATAGGGACGGCAATGTCATGTACTCGACAATACACTTTCCGAAGCTTACTCACTGAATATACGGGACCTAATAATTCACCCTTGGCAACGGCGGCAACTGCTGCTACAAGGACCAGCCGGCACAGTACCTGAACCACTTGGGTCCCCCTTAAGCTAGAAATTACATCTAAATAGCTATAATTACGTTACAGCTGATTTGTGCTCCATGTTCACCTTCTGTTTGTTACCCATTCACTGCACATGTTCTGTTATTATTTTTCTGTTTCCGTTTTTACATTCAGTTAGTGCTTCTTGTTTGCTGCACACAGGCCAATACTGTATAAAGCAATTATTGTTCAAGGTAAATGGGAGAAGAATATTGCTCTCTCTATTTTACTCTCTCTCCTCTCCGACCTTCTCTGTTTCTCTCTCTCGTCTGTATTTCCCTCTTCCCCGATTTCTCCTTTGCCAGAACTCCCCTTCCCTCAGCAATCTCCACACTGCACCGTCGATCTTCAGCATGTGGCCATGGAGCGCGTAACACTCTTGCCTTTGTTGGATGATGTAAGTGGCATGCCCAGTTGGAATTAGGTCAATAGTGGTTTGCTTAAAATGTATAGAGCTGAGGTTCTGGAGGAGGTTTCAATTATGCAGTGATTCCTGTGTGGATGGATCATTAAGTGGTATGCTTTTTCTTACCTTTACTCTTAGCTAAATTTGTTATCAACATATTAACTGTTAGTAATTGCAGAATATGGGACCCCCAGTTCTTATGAAGTCAGAAATAATGATTGAGTGGATCTTGAAAGGGGGATAATGCCTAAGCTGAATTTATTTTGTCCTCATTTACTTTTTGGCTTCCGGATGCTTTCATATCCCTTGTGTCACTCTTTTGTTCTAAGTTGCTTGCACGTTTTCTGTAATTTCAGTTTAATATCAATAATGGGGAAGCAATTTAGGTGCTTATATCCCAGCAGATTGCATAGTCAAGACTCAGAATCATACCTTTAGTTTGTTTTGTTTAGAGAAATGACTATCGCATTGCCTAAGTCATGGTTTCTGTTTCAAATTTCTGGTTGACATCTAATTATAAGGAAACATTGGGCGGAAATTTGAAAAATAGTAAATTTTTGTTCAAGCCTCCAGTTGAACTGCCTAGCTTCTTTGCTGGACAAGATAGCTATTTCCCTGCTTCTTATCCACTATGGTGCAACAGAGTGTTTTGGACGGGCTTTCATGTGGCAATGATTGTGGCAGAGCTGGCAATTTTAGGTTGATAAATAGCTCATTTTTGTATTCTCAACCTGAAGCCCATGATAGATGTTGCATGCCACAGTTCTAATCCTATTATTGATACATCTGTAGGATGGATAAAGACACAATCAATTGAGATTGGAAATATATTACTTGATTTGAAATCTGCAGGTGCTGAACTGCTTCTTGGACCAAAAAAGATAAAAATAGCCGCTCTCTTGATTTTTGGTGATGGTGGTTACAACTGAGGTGGCAGAATTATCCAAATTAAACGAGCTCGTCTCTAGCCATTACCCAACCCAAGTGATTTGATAGGGGTTACTGGATTCATGATGGTGGATTCAAAACAACCAGCAAGAATTATGCAATTCTTTATACATAAGAAAAGGGGATCTGAAATTTAAGAGATTTAACTGCTGCGGTAAATTTATTACTGGTACCAGCTAGTTGTATGGCTATTGTGAGTTTCAATAAATTTATTATTGGGGCCCAAGTTAGTAGGGTTTGGGAGTTGAAAACAAACAAGGCTAATAAGGATGGAAGTGTAGGTATGACATTGACAGTGCATATGAAAGCATTCTTAAAATCTCCTTTCATGTTTATAGGCTTTTAGAGAATGAAATATAACAGTAAATCTTAGTTTGTGGCGTCTCACTTTTGAAATAGGTAGCATTAGCACATACACAACATCATATATTTATGTGTTGAAACCAGAAGCAACGGTTGGGCAATAGGATAAATTGAAAGAGCATTGATTTATTTAGTGAGCACCATGCCCCATAGCTGTAGTTTAATAGCATTAACTAGTAGATGCCATGCCTGAATTCTTCTCCGACAAGATAGTAGGAATCCATACCCAATAGAAGCTAAAGAATGAGGAAGAGTAAGAAGTTCATTGCTGTGGCAAATGGACTTAGTGAGCACCATGCCACGTAGCTATTGTTTAATAGCATTATCTAGTAGATGTCGTGCTCTGAATCCTACTTTAACATGATAGTATGAATCCATGCCTTAAAGAACCTAAAAAATGTGAAAGAAAAAGGTCATTGCTTATTCTATCAAATGTCAATGATACATCAAGAAAATATGCACGAACTTTAATTAGATTTAGAATTGAGAAATGTGAGCCTATAACAATAGTGTGTGGAAGGTAAAGGGTAGTTTATAAATAGAAATAACAAGAGTGAGAAAACTTGCACCAACTTGCCAAACAAGGCTCAGAGAGAAAGCACAGTTTTAGCTGGCTTGAATTTAAAAAGATATAAAAAATATCAACTTTTCACCTTTTTTGCAATTAAATTCTCAACGTTTTTTAATTTTCAGTTTTATTATGCAACTTATTCAATTCTATGCAAAAAATGTTATTCAAATTGGTTATATTAGAAGACATGTTATTATACATGGGATGCCAAAACATTTCTGTGTTGGGATCACTCCCGTGTTGAAGTCCTTAGAACTTAAACCGAGCACGAATGTATTGGGAGGAAGAGATTTCGGTCAACAAAGTTTATCGGAGTCAACTCTTCCGGTTAATATGTTGACCGTCATAAGTTGTGAGTCGTCTGAAGAAGCGGGACGGGCTACTTCGACCTGTCAACGGTGTGATTGACTGACTAATACGAAGCGACGGACAACAAAGTTGACATGCTGTATTTGGGAGACCCAAATGACTGTCATACCAAAAAAGTGTACAGTTGACCTACCATTTTGGGTGGTTGGTAGAAGTCATTCTTGGGACTCCAAAGGCTGATCGGTCTGCAGGAACAGGCATGTGCCGCCTGCTGCAGGACCAGGCGTGCGTACGCAGGCAGGCCTTGGAAGTTGAGCACCAACCACAAAGTTATGGTGAGAGGCGTGTGTATATGTATATACACTTTGCACATAGCGATTGAGAAGGCGAGGCAAGAACAAGAAGAAGGAGAAAGCACCAGTCAAGTAGAGCGAAAGAGTGTAATAGAGGAGTAAAATTGAAAAGAAAGAGAGTTGTGAGTGAAACAAAGTGAGAGGGCTTTGTTTATTTTGCTCAGTTCTTATTTTTCGCCTCCTGTAAATTTCTCATACTTAGTGAATTTTGTGGACTTAGTGTCCCGTTGTTTTTCCCTTAATTTAGAAGGATTTTTCACGTAAAATTAGGTGTTCGTTTCTCTTGTCTTGTCTCTACTTCACAGTGCTCGTTGTGCTTTATTAGATGACCATCAATTCCTGCCAACAGAAGAAAACTGTTATTGTATTCTGTCCAGAGGTCGCCCGTTGCCCGCCAACACTCTGGAGGGTAAAAAGTTCAAAAATGAAGGCCAATTTTGGAGTTTTTTTAACGATCTGCGCAAAATTTTGTACATTGAATGAAATTGGAATTAAAATAAAAGTTGATAACTGGACTAATTGATTGATTTTTGAGTGGTATGTTAATATACATGTACTTTTTTTACATAAAATAGAATTAGTACTGAAACAAAGTTTTGGGCAAAAATAGAAATATTTAAAGTTGAGAATGGATTTTATAATTTTCCCACGTAAAATCAAAAGTGGGATTTAAAAAAACCTAGTTCTGTCAATTTTGCAAAGAGACCTGATGTGCATCCTGTAGATGACAGTGACTCAATAGTTCTGGTAATATTCTGTGGTCTTTCAAACTTGTTTAACAAAGTTTCATCACGCCCAAATTAATCCATGAGAGGATGTGAAAAACAGGATAATGAATATAGACCCAATATTTACAATTAAAATAAATTGGAACAAATTGGGTTGTTTAGCTTGGTTTCTGGGGATAATTCTCCTGCCAAAAGAGAGGTCTCCTCAGGCTCCTCTCTGTCTTGTAGTGGTCGATTAGTGTTCTATGCTAAAACTTCTCGAAGATTTTCCATTAATTTAACTGCACGGTATGGGTGTCATAACTATGTCCTGATGGCTTAACATGGGTATTTCAGAATCAAGCGAGGAGATCAAGTAACACTGGCAATTTTGTTCTTCCTCATGGCGTAGGCCATTCAGCTAATAATTTTGGTGCATCTTTCAGCCCAGGTTGCTAGAAATGGCTCCATTAAGCTGTTTCTGTTTCAAAGTTCTCTATTTCTCCATTGATAAACTTTCATGATGTACAGGGGCATTAATCTGTTTTGTAAAATGAGTGTATTAATCTGTTAGAAGCAATTAGTAGTTGTTAAGAGGTCCGCAAAGTTGTTACTACTGAACCATAAGTAGTTAGAAGAGTATCTAATTGGTATAGCTTGTATTAGCCTATATAAGACAAGCCTTGTAATCGAATGGAGTATGATGATTATGATGATGAAGGAAATAATAATAATGAATTCCTAATCTTCTTGAGGTTAGACTCTCTATCTTGAATTCCTAGTCATTTTAGACTGTTATGTAACAATTGATATCAGAGACTTATTTTTCTTTGCTTCGGATCCTGAAATTATTTCTTGTTTCAACAATATCCACAAAATCTGGAATCTTCGATCTGAAATCCAAAGGTTTCTGCAGCAACACGCTCTGAAGTTACAGTCCAAAATCTAAAATGTTGGAATTCTGAAACCTGAAATTTTAAAATTCTGCATTTGGATTCAGGAAACAGCAGTGCCGTTAATGGAGTCAGCAACTTCCCTCGATTTCTCGTTTTCTTTAATTGGTTAGTGATCTCCTTGGTGAATTTTAGAAATATGCAAGAACAAATTCTGAATTCAGCAAATTCTGCATCAACAGAAATTCTATAATCAAGTTCTGCATAGAATCTTCAATTTACTGAATCAAACATTTAGAGTTCTGCAGCTATACATTACAATTTTGAATTCATCATGTATGCATTCTGGTTCAAAGTCAGCTATTCGGTTATTGCTGATGGCTTTTAGCTGGACGTCGTCCCGACAGAATGATAAATAGTGCAAGGAAAGAGGAGGAAGCACATACAGATTTACGTGGAAACCCTATAACCAAGGAAAAAATCACGGGAGCAGAGTCGACAACAAATCCACTATGTGAAAATAGGTTACAAACCTCCAAGATGGAGTATCCGCTACACACCCGAGAATAACAAAGAAAA
>JAOVVI020019008.1:0-10219 GCA_028571085.2 Nepenthes alata
TTCTGTAATAGCATGTTTTGGTAATTTTAATATTTTTCTGATTAATATTTTTTTAATTAAATTAGAATATCAAAATTTTTATTTGACAACAAAAAAGATGAACCGTTTGTACTCGATTTCTAAAATATATCATATCAGTATGATTTGGGTATTAATTTTGACTAATTTGATGACGAGTTATATTTAATTCAATAACCAACTTGATTAATAAAATATTATAAATTATATACAAATAATAAAATTTATTCTTTATAATAAAATTAAAATTAATTTTGCTAAAAAATATGAATGTATTTGACAACAATTTTTTTCTTTGCTCTGACATCTTTTTTATCTGCTAATATTATTAATAAATTATTTAAGAAAATTAAAATTATAAATAAACATGGTCTCTTTCGAGCCAAATCAAAATTATGGTGTTAGGGAAAATTCATAGGATATTGCCCTGAGTAAGGATGATGGATAGAGGACTGGCCACATCACTTGTCCATATTTATGGGATAACAAGTTATCAATCATTATACTTAAGAATAATTAAATTATATTTAGGTAGCTAAAGTATTTAATAATGTGTGGTTAGGATGGAAGTAGTTGTCCAATTGTCCATATCCCCAACAGCTTGTTTAGTTGGGATTTGACCGTCAAAACTTTAATTATAAAATCGAGATCTAATTTTTACAAATATACATTATGAACCATTTATTTGGACCAATGATGAGACAATATAATAATACATAATAGCAAAACGATAATTACAATAATGAAAAGTCTTTTAAGAATGAAGAAAAAATATTGTGTCCATCAGTTAGAAAAATATCTACTGTACGGTGAGTTTTGTTGCAAAAATCTCGAATAATATAAGGATACGATATCTTATAATGAAAATTCTGAGTAATAGAGAGTAAAAGAGTAAACGATAAGAAAATAACTTGTAAATATGCATATCGACAATAAAAATAGCGTAATTAAGGTTATTAGATGATGAAATACAATTAGAAATCTAAATAGATAAGTATATCTTTAACTTCTTTCCTTTCTCTCCCTTCCACTGCTTTCTTTCTTTATGTCAGTGTTAAAAGCTCAAAAATCTTGAATCGCTCAATCCCAATAAAATGTGTAGAAGCTTTTATATTAAGCGTCAGGACACGTGCATCCTTCACGTGCACTATGCATAGCTCTCTTTGGACAATCTACGTACATATGCCCTTTGGGAGTTGGTCTTACCGAAATTAGCACATAAGCATCTATTGTGCGTTTACTGAGTGTAGATATTTCGGGTTTGATGAAATGACTTTTATTCGACTGCCCCTCTCACGAACCTTATGTGAACCTTCGATGACCTTCATCGATTGGCCGACCCTCGCACGAACCTCACTTGACATTTTTGCTCAAGTGTGCTATGTGCCAACATCATAAATCTTCTAAATGACCCATCTATTAGATGTAAAACCAATAAATGAGTGATCTAAAACTTAACATTCTTCGTGCTTGTGAATTTGAATTCTTCATATTAGCACTGTCCGAATAGAAGATCAGCAACCGCAGAAATCCCATGTTCTATTTGGGCAAATTGAGTTCAGCAACAGCAACAACATCAGTTATCTATGTTCTAACCAGCATATTCTTTTTCTACCTTCTGCATCAAAAACACTGATTCTGCACCAAAAATTTAGCAACAATTTCGCATTCCAATTCAATTCAACAAAAGAATTCAGCAACTTATGGCTATGCTCCCGATTCGGACTCAAGGCATCAGTGCCAATTACCGGCAACCAGCTACTATAATTGTTGATCTTGAATTAGGAAGATGCAATCGTTAGGTTTCAATACCCAGATTAATTATAGTGGAATCAGCAAACAATCAGCCATAATCAGCTACTATAATTGTTTGCTTGTGGATTCTGCATAAATTTGGACTGCTCTATAGTGTGCAATTTTCACTGCACCATTATCAATTTCCTGCATCTGTATCAAATCTGATAAGGATTTTCCAATGCTGATTTTGGAAAGAGTACGTTGCATGCTCTCGAAAGTAAAACTTCATGCATCCTTCTCGACAGAAACACTCAAGATGGCGGCCTACATTATAAAAAGGTCACCCAGTAAATCTCTGATGGGTGAAGTGTCGGATAAGATATGGACGGGCAAAGAGCCGTCCTATGATCATTTACGAGTGTTTGGGTGCAAAGTATCGTACATATCCCAAGAGACAGAAGGACAAAGTTGGAGCCAAAGACGATGCAGTGCGTCTTTCTGGGCTATGGAGAAAATGAGCTGGGCTACAGATTTTATGATCCTGCTGCCAGAAATCTTGTCCGATCTAGGGACATAACCTTTGATGAAAATGAGACGAATGAAGACATTCGCAGGAAGGCCAAGTGTGACGATAAACAAACAGACAAAGTAAGCGTTAAAATTGTCCGTCCAGCATCATTGGAAGGAGATGATCATGGTCCTGAGATGGTTGAGGATAATGAAGAGGAGATCATGGCTCCGGATGACACCATGGATGGAGTCATTCCTCAACCGACCGGGAATGTCTCTGTTAGACGATCCTCATGCAACAGACGGTCGTCCGTCCATCTATCGCCTAACGAATATGTCATGCTTACTGATGCCGGAGAGCATGAGGACTATGAAGATGCAATAAAGGATGACAACAAAGATGATTGGTTGGAAGCCATGAAAGAAGAAATGAGTTTGCTTCTTGAAAACCACACCTTCGACTTGGTTAAACTTTCTAAGTGGAAGAAGGCCCTCAAGAACAAATGGGTCTTTCGTTTGAAGCTGGACGAGAATATCATGAAGCCAAAGTACAATGCACGGCTAATAGTGAAGGGCTTTAGTCAACAAAAATGGGTTAATTTTGATGAGATCTTTGCTCTAGTTATGAAAATATCCTCCATACGGGTAGTACTAGGCCTAGCTGCCATCCAGAATCTTGAAGTGGAACAGATGGATGGCCGGACTGTATTCCTCCATAGAGAGTTTGATGAGGAGATCTATATAGAGCAACCAGAAGGGTGTAAAGCTAAGGAAAAGGAGAAACTTATTTGTTGTCTAAAAAAAATATGTATAGGTTGAAGCAAGCTCCCAGGCAGTGGTATAAGAAATTCGAGTTAGTCATGACTAGTTAGGGATACCGGCGGACAACTCGTGATCACTGCGTATTTGTATAGAGGTTCTCAGATGATGACTTTGTTATTCTTCTCCTGTACGTACACGACATGTTAATTGTTGGACACATTAATGCTAGGATAAAGGAACTGAAAGAGCAACTTAGGCGGTCATTTGCTATGAAGGACCTTGGTTTGGCTGCAAATTCTGGGAGTCAGAATCTTACGTGATCGAAAGATAAGAAAATTATGGTTGTCTCAAGAGAACTACATTGAGAAAGTACTCTAACGATTCAACATGGATAAGTCAAAGCCCGTAAACACACCATTGGTGAACCACTGCAGGCTGAGCACTCGTCAATGCCCGACCTCGGATGATGAGAAGAAATACATTAAAGGTGTTCCCTACTCATCAGCTGTGGGAAGCCTGATGTATGCTTTGGTATGCACCAGACCTGACATAGCTCATATCGTTGGGATAATTCACTGATTTCTGTCCAATCCGAAAAAGGAGGACTAGTCTGCGGTAAAGTGGATCATGAGATATGTTCGGGGAACTTCCAAGAGGTGCCTGTGTCTTGGAAGTGACAAGCCTCAGTTAGTAAGTTACTCAGACACGGATATGGCCAGAGATATTGACACGCATAAATCTACATCGGGTTACTTAGTAAAATTTACGGGAGGTGCAGTTTTTTGGCAGTCCAAACTATAAAAGTGCATAACCCTATCCACTACTGAAGCCGAATATATTGCAATAACGAAGGCTTGTATGGAGATGTTGTGGATAAAGGAGTTTGTTCAAGAGTTTGGCATTAAACAGGAAAGATATGTGGTACTTTGTGATAGTCAGAGTGTCATTCATCTATGTAAGAACTCTTCGCTTCATTCCAGATCAAAGCATATTAATGTGCAATATCATTGAGTAAGAGATGTGTTGGAGGAATGTCTACTGTCACTGGACATGGTTAGCACGGAAGACAACGAGGCAGACATGATGACTAAGATTCTACCAAAAGAAAAGAATGAGGTATACTGCAAGATGGTCGGGCTGACAGATTTAACTTTCTCACGGTCATGAGGGAAAGTTTATTGGGAATCACTCCCGTGAATAAGTTCTTGTGATTGAAGAATTCAGTCGGAATAAGAAGAAATTTCGGTCAACTTAGTTGACTGGATGGACGGTCAACGATTGGTCAATATGATTGACCGGTTGAAGGTCTAAGTTGACCAGTTTCGCTGAGGGTTCTCAGACAACAAATGATGACAGTCAAGAGGGCGTTGACCGTCTAAATGAGAAGACAGTCAACAGGGTTTATCGGCTTAATATGGTAATACAGAAGATCTGCTACGTCATGAAAGGGGTTGGTTCGCTTGCCTGTTTGGGTAACCTTGAAACTTCAACAGCAGATTTGTCTGCTGCTGCAGGCATGAGCCGCCTGCTGCTGAACAGGGTAAACATATGCATACTTCTTAGAAACTATGCACCAACCATGGAGTAGGGCATGGTGATCCTTGCTGCTGCTAGGCTTATATATATGTGTGTGTGTGTAGGCATATGTATTACAATGAGAGAAGAGAAAAAAGAGAAGTGTGTGAAGAAAACAGATGAGAGGAAGAAAATAAGCACAGTGTAGTGAGGAAAAACTGTGTATCCTGTTCTTGTTTTTCGCCTTCTGTTTGTAATCACTCATCTCATACATAGTACGTTTTGTGGACTTAGCATCCCGTAGTTTTTTTCTTTATTCAGAAGGGTTTTTCACGTAAATACTGTGTGTTTATTTTCTCTTACTTCCATTCTTTCTCTTCAATTCCCTTATGTATGTGACAGTCGGCCGTCCCATTTCCGGCCAACGGGTTCATCTGGTGAATTAGCAAGGTTAGTAGAGGAACATAAGGAAATATTTGAAGAACCAGAGGGACTTCACCAAAAGAGGGTGCAGGATCACCAAATTCCGCTTTTAAGCCCGGTGCTGATCTGGTCAACGTCAAACCATATTGCTATCCACAGTCGAAAAAATGAGACGGAGAGTATAGTCGCTTTGCTCTTAGCGTCAGGAATTATACAACCTAGCGTAAGCCCTTACTCACCCCCTGTCATTTTAGTAAAGAAGCATGATGGGTCCTGGCCACCATGTGTAGTCTATAAAGCCCTCAATGAAATTAGCGTAAAATCTAAATATTAAAATTTATATAAAAATATTGACTTAAACTAATTAAGTAAATTCCTAAGCAAATTTGTTGATTCGCTTTAGAAAACTAAATATGAGATGGCTGGAGAGGAAGCCTTAATGGCGCATGAGCCATGCATGATTGTGCTTATTCTAATATATTTGTTATAAAAAATACTCATGCGTATTTATTTAAGTATTTCTATTTTTGCATTTCTCCGCCTAATGGAAGTTTGTGATTTGGTCATATTTCTAATGCATGAATGACTAATGCATATGCATTAATTTTGTTATATAAGACATTTTTACTATTCTTGAGCCTATTTTTTTGAGTTTTTAAATAGTAGAGAGAGAAAGAGGAAATGGCAAGTAAATTTCAAACTATTTCTTCATCTATTTATTGAAAATTTTGAATTTCATCCTCATATTTGCCTAAAATTTAAGAATTCATGCTTATTACTTACATACAATTATTTATCCATGCTTCCCTTAATGTTTGTCTTGCTGGATGTCCCCCTTTCATAAGTTTTCTTATATTTTAAAATATGTTATCTATCATCATAAAAAATACTCTAAAATTTATTTGTAAACCTTAACATATTTGAAATTTAAAGATAAATATTTTCTTGTATGCCATTATTTTTGCAAGAACCTTGAAGAAATCTTTTTTTCATGTCCCTTGTTTTCTCAAGAATAATGTTCAATCTTATGCCTAAATTTATAAAAAGTTATTTTGCCTCTATTTTTAAAAGGATATCATTTTATGGAGAGTTTTTCAAGCTTTATATAAAATAAACCATTAAAAAAAATTAAAGATAATCATATATTATAACATATTATAATATATATATATATATATGATATGATTGTATATTGTCTATATACGGGCCATAAATAGTAGATATGGTTTGATCTATAGAGTATTTAATAGACGGCTCATCTATGGATCTAGATATTAGAATATGACCCTAATTTGCGATGTTAGAGTGTAAACTGATCTTCAATGATTATACTTTATCGAGAAAGTTATCTCGACCTTTGATTCACATATTCAGGATATCTTTATCTTATATTTATTATATTCATATTTATAATATTATCCCTTATTTAATTGCTAAAAATTTAGCTCACCTTTTATTGCGTCCATGGTTTTGGATTGTTCAACGAGTTAGCGAGATGCTTGATCTTTTCGATGGGTCGAAGGATAGCAGGAATTAACTTGGATTGTATTAACTTGGAACAAGCACAATACAACTAAAAATGAAGGGTCAAAGGATAGCAGTAATTACTCCCACTCTATATCCTCTGACACTCATGTCAAAAATCTTTCTCAGAAAATAGAAAAAAACTACGAGGATGCGAGAAATATATAGATGCATATAGTGGTAGATTGAGCGCTTGGATGCATTAGTTAGAAGATATCTTGGAAGTGCACTAGGATGAGGGGCGATTTAGAGGTGCGTCCGGTAGGAGAAGGCTTAGAGGTGTGCCCAGTAAAGGGCATCTTAGAGATGTGCTAGATAGAAGGACGTCATAGAGGTGCGCCTGACAAAGGGGCACCTTAGATGAACAATGTCCTAGAGGGATGACTTTTCCTTTGCTGGAGGGCTTCATGGAGGGCCTTCTAGAGGAAGAGTCCTCCTTGCTAGAGGCTAGTCCATTTTTCTCTCTGTTTTCTCCTTTCATCCTTATGTCTTTTTACTTTTGGATGCTTCCTTTCTCTCTCCCCCTTCTTCCGCTGGGATGAGAATATTTATAAAATTGGAGAGCGGTTGTCCTTATCTAGTGACAACCGCTCGTGGATAAGACAAAACGGTTGAGTGGTTTCCCTTTTCGGCCATGGGCCGTCCTAATTGGGCTGATAAGCTTACACATCTGTCGTCTGGACTGATTGAGCCGGTTGGACATTTTTAAGACCCTAAACCCCATTTCTTCTGCTGGCAAGTCCTCTTTCCGTGTCAAATATATTAAACCCATCACTCGCCTCCCATACCGAGTGGTTTAAAATTTTTCAATCCCCGGCATGTTTCTAATAGGACGCTATCTATAGGTTTGGATTTGTTGGCTTTCTATCATTAGTTTCTAACTGGCTGTGTAGCAAGGTGCATGCCATATTCTGCTCGTTCTCGTAAAGGGGAGCTATGGCCTTGTGGAGATATGGTTACCATCTAAGTCTCGCAGTTACAGTTGTTCAGACTTGATGAATGCATTTGGCTGGTCACATTTGCCCCTACCAAGAAGGGGTCGTGGTGCTAAGAAAGGATGGTTGTCGGCTAGGCCCTGAGGCTGTCATTGTCGAGTCTTTGTTAAGCTAGGTCATCACCCATATGTATCTATTGGCGTTCGGTCTTGTCGAAGGATGTCATGGTTTTCATGTGTCTTATCCTAGTTCGCCGACCATCATGGACTGATGATACTCTTTCCTTCGGGAGGAAATTGTCGCATACATACTGAAAAACCCCCTATGGTTTTAGTATTTGATAGCATGTGGGTTGCTCGGTAACGTGATCAAGTTTCAAAATCTGACCTCTTCTGGGTCGCTCTGTTCAGAACCGAGGTTTGGTAACAGGTGAATAAAAATTTACCAAACTTAGGAGCAATCTAGGTCGTTTGAGGATATACGATGATATGTGAGCACTCATATGATTAGTTAATAAAGTGTGGTTCAAGCAAGTAATATGATATATGCAAAACTCACCTAGATTTAGCTTGGAATCGTCGTTGGTGTCCATGGCCTCGGGAGTATTAGTTCTACAATCAGTGCTTTATTTGTTGGATTTATGCCAACTTGGGCCCTTATTTGTCATTGACATCACCTAGGGGGTATTCAAGGACCCCTTTCGGTCCTAAAGGGATTGGCTCCATGCCTCATATGTGAAGCCTCTACCGTATAGACAGCCTTGCCAGTCGGCACCAAGTGTGTGCTCAACAATTCTTGCGCTTCTTGATGAGTCCTATATCATACGCCATTGAGTCCAATGACAGAGAAGAGATAGAGGCTGACGGAACCATGGAGGTGACCGATGTGCATGCTAAGACTAAGCCCCCTGTGTCTGAGGACCAGGAGGAGGTTCTGACTGCAGGGCCTGTGGAAGTGGCCAACATGCCAGCTAAGATTGAGCAGGGTATCGAATAACAATTCTGTGGTTATTCTACCTTTGTTATCAAAAACATCCAATTTAATGGTTGTAAAGAAACTGGATCAAAAAATTTTAACCTAGCTCAAACTTGGTAGCCTGGTCGGGCAGAATGACACTAACAGTCCTCGACAGAAATGTGACGACGACGAGATTTACCGTGCAGGATGGTCCAATTCGTGACCTCCACCTGGCCATTGGCCTGAGGGTATGCGACAGACGTATGGACCAGGTTGATTCTGAGGCTGGCGCAGTATTTGGAAAATTGTTTCCCGGTGAACTGTGTTCCGTTGTCGGTTATGATGCATTCGAGTACCCCAAACCTGAAGATGATGCACTGCCGAAGAAACTCAGTCACGTTCTACTCCGTTATTCGGGCGAGGGGCGTTGCCTCCACCCACTTAGTGAAGTAGTCTATTCTAACAATGAGGAAATTTCTTTGCGCGGCCGCGACGGGGAGCGGTCCGAGGATATCAAGCCCCCATTGTGTGAAAGGCCACGGAGACTGCAATGCCCGGAGTTCCACGTGGGGTTGACGGCTCAGATTGCTGCGGACCTGGCAATTTTCGTACTTGCGCACAAAGTCCATGGCGTCATACTTTATCGTTGGCTAGTAATACCCCTGCCTCATTATTTTAAACGCCAGGTTTTTGCCTCCAATATGAGACCCGCAGATTCCAAGGTGCACCTCCTGGAGGGCATACTTTGCTTCCTCGGGGGTAAGGCACCTCAAATAAGGGGCCAAAAACCCCCGGCGATATAAACGGTCGTCCACGACTGCGTACCATCCCGCAGATTTTTTTATCTTCTTGGCTTCACCGAGGTCCTCGGGCAACGTTCCATCGGTGAGGTACCTTAGGTAGGCGGTCATCCAGGTATCGCCACTCGACACCTGCATGACTTTGGTCTCTGGCTCCTCGACGGTGGGTCGTTCTAGGATTTCCCTCATTCCTCGGGCGTACTGCTCAGGGTCCCCTGACGCCACTGCCTTTGTTAATGCGTCGGCCTTCTCGTTCTCTTTCCTCGAAATGTGTATGAACTCTATCTGCTCAAAATCCGAGGCCGCGCCTTTTACCTTCATGAGATATTTGGAGAGCTGAGGATTGTTGCCTTTAAAGTTCCCGAGGACCTGGTTGATGACCAGTTCTGAATCACTGTAAACTACCAAGTCCTTGGCCGAGCATTTCTTTGCCAATCGGAGTCCCGCAAGTAGGGCCTCATACTCCGCGACATTATTTATGGTCGGGAACCCCAAGGTTACCGAGTACTTTATCTCTGATCCTACGGGTGTCCGCAGCACAACACCAGCTCCACAGCCATCCTTCATGGAGGATCCATCCACGTGCAGTGTCCACACTGGCGTTGATCCTATTTTGCCTGTTTTCGTCCTCTCGCCGTCATCGTTGGCAAGCGCGGTCGTTTCTATGACAAAATCCGCAAGGGCCTGGCCCTTCATCGTCGGCATGGGCCTGAATTCGATGCCAAATTCGTCCAACTCGATAGCCCACTTTATCAGTCGCCCCGAGACCTTGGGCTTCTGGAGGACGGCCCTTAGTGGTCGGTCGGTCAGGACTACTATCTTGTACGCTTGGAAATAGGGCCTTAACTTTCTGGCAGAGTATACCAGTGCCAGTGCGATCTTTTTCGTGTGCAGATATCGGGTCTCCGAATCTGCCAGAGTCTTGCTAACGTAGTACACTGGCTGCTGATTCCCTTGGTGCTGTTTTACCAAGACCGACCCCAAGGCCTGGTTGGTCACTGACAGGTATAAGTAGAGCTCCTCTCCTGGTTGAGGGGA
>JAOVVI020019010.1:0-10218 GCA_028571085.2 Nepenthes alata
AATTATTTTCAATATACTTAAATTAATTCAAAATAAACTAATAATATCAAATTATTCAAATGAGGAACGGGGTATTACAACTAACCTAGTAGCTTAGATGGAATAAAACAAAAAAACAAAACAAAACAAAACACTATCTGCTTATCTATAGCTAAAGTTGAATATATTTTTGCCAAAAATTATTGCACTTAACTATTATGGATGAAACAAATGTTATAGTGTACTTAAGCTTTGATTAGGATGCCATGGTTTCAACAACAGTGCCATTAATATTTCCAATATATAATGTAGTCAATATAAGTAGATGAATCATTAGTTAATTATAGTTGGTAGCTTTCCAATTAGTGGACAATGGAGTTGAGAGGCGGTCCATAATACTCTATTTTTAATCATTGGATCAATATCCAATGTTTATGATATTAAAATATAAAAAAATGAGAAAGATATTTTTTCCTCTTTTTAAATACACTAGCATTTATTAAATATAAAAATATAAAAAAGTTTTAAAAAAACTTTTTTAATAATTATTTTTAAATTTAAATATAGACTATTTAATTTTTTCATTCAATAAATGAGATAAAAATTGAGAAAAAAAGTACAGATATTGTGACTCTTTAAGCTTTGCAATGTCCCTGTATCCGTGGACAACGGGATTACTAATTTATGGCATTTTTCCATCTATACACAAATACACAAAGTTGGATATATACTAAATTAATTAAAGTTATTTCTTACTGTTATATTATAATTTTCACTTTGAGCTTAGTTTGTTCTAATTTTTAATCTTAATAAGCTTTATTCCTTATACTTGTTAAATTATGTTTACTTTATATAATAACTATTTATCTTAGCCATGCATCTTAAGACATAATTTATATTGAAAAATGATATTTGTGATGGGGGCACTCCTGTGTGAAAATCCTGATAGTCGAAAGATTTAAACGGAGTACGAGGACTTTGTGTGCTACTGAGACCCGCGAACTTGTGTGTTGAATGTCCACAAACTATATACAAGGAATTCCAGTCAATAATGTTGACAAGAAATTTTTATTTAGACAGAAATGATCGGTCAATTTATTAACCGACAAAATATATATTCTGGTCAACATGATATTGACTGGTTGAAGATATAGAGATTTGCTTAACATTACCCATGGATCTCAGGATGACGACCGAACGGTTAACGGGGTATTGACCGGCCAAGTGAAGAAGACAGATAATAGGTATTGACCGGCTGAAAATATAAATGTTGGACAACTTTCTTCTCAAAAAGACGTTCAGTTGACCTACTTAATTGGGTAGCTAGTAGGCTTCATTTTTTAAAGACGACAAGTCATCTGCAGAGACATACATGCGTCACTTGCTGATAGACAGGGTGTGCACCCATTGCTGTAGGTTTTGGGAGTTGTGCTCTAACCACCATACTTAGTTGGTGGTTGCTCATCTTGCTGAAAGAATGTACATGTTTATATATATTGTACTTAGACATTGGGCATATCGATTAGAGATATATGAGAATTAGTGAGAGTGAAAAACAGTGAAGAGAATGAGAGTAGTGAGTGAAAATACAAAATGTTAGATTCTTTATATTTCTCGTACTCTATCTTTATGTTTTCTTTCTCTTGGGTTTGTGCTGTCGTGTGGTTTGTGTAACTAATCTTATATAGTAAATCTCATTTGTGTACTAAGTGTCCCATAATTTTTTTCTCAATTGAGAAGACTTTTTCATGTAAAATATTATGTGTTCAATTCTTATTCTTTTTCCTTCACTTTACAATGTGTGTGTGATTCTATACATTTTGTCCAACCGCGCCTTCTCCGCCAACAATTTGGCATGCTTAATTATTATGAATATACTAAATTTTGGAAAATTTTAATTTTTTTTTGTTACATTACTCAAAAGAAAGAAAAAAAAAACAGAGGGAAGATGAAAGGAAAACAGGTAGAGGGGGTTAAGATCCTTAGACAATACCCTTGGGGCAAGGGTTGGAAGCGATTGTTAATAAAAGCTAAGTCGATAGCAATTTGTTGAGCTGCCGTTGTAGAAGATTTGTTGCACTTGTGAAAGTTAGCATTTATATTTACACAATTGACAACTGTATTTTTCTCTCTTATGATTTATCAGAATTTCTCAATTTCTAATCATGAGCCCTCTCAAATTTATATGAGCCACCGATTTGGGTTTTTTCATGTGCATCTTCCTGGATTTCTCACTCCACAATGAGCAAATCAAATTCAATGGTAATATTCTTCAAGCATATCTTCTTGGTAACTTGTAGGGCAATCAAAATGCTCTTAAATTCGGTTGCAAGAATATCATTAATTTATAAGAAAACGTTAAAACCAATGGCCCACCTTTCGATATAGTCTTAGTTGCATTTTCTGGAACTTGCTCGCCCATCCTCTACCATGCAAGTATTAGTGTTGAATTTCATCCAATCTTTTGGCGGGGGGAGGGTAGTTTGATATATTGTTATCTATCTTCCCTGAAGGTGAGCGCCAAAGCGGCAAAATGGACCTTATCGAGGTCCTCCACCAACTACCAAATAGCCTAGGTTGAGGAGGGTTCTTCATGCGAGTTAAGATTGAAGGTGAGTAGGTTCCTTTGTTTCTATATGAACCAGAGGACCACAAGAAATAAGTGGAGGGGTATTTATTTCTATGGAGTTAGAGAGTTGATCTATTATTGACTATTGCTCTACTGTGAGGTATAAAGTTGTGCACTGCCAATCTATTCCAAACTTATGTAACCTTACTACATTTACCAAAAAAAAATGTAATTAATTGTTTCAACAAGCTCACAATGAGTGCACCCCAATAGTCTAATGATTCCTCTTTACTCTTTGCTAGTTGGCAAGCATTTTTCCTTTTAACAAAAGTCAAATAAGAATCTTAAATTTGGGAGGAAATTCAAGTTTCAAAACTCTTTCCCATTGCCCATTGTTATCTCCATCAGCCAATTGGAAGAGGAAGAAAGTTGATGATAAAGCATACATATCTGACAGGCTAATCCAAATAGTAATATCCTTAAAGGGTGATGTGATACCGTTGCAAACTCTTCTTAGCAATAGAATCTTTTTGTTGGTGAGCTTGTCATTGATAAGTTGCCAATTCTAATTACCATCTTCCGATTTGTTGTCCGTAACCTTTAATTTAGCTTCGGTTGCAGTAATGGTCGAGTGAGATATAAGAAGAGGTGTTTGCCTGACCTACCTATTCTTTTAGAATTTAACAATTTTATCGTTGCTAGTAAGCCATGTCGTGCCATGTATGAGGAGGGTAAGTTGTTCCATTCGGCTCTCTTGAGACAAAGACCACTAATTTGTTGGGCATGCACACTTCATTTCAATTTCTACTCGCTCCAATTGAAGCTTTGCCTGATTTAATCAAGTTGATTATATATCTTTTTAGAAAAGGGTTGATTTTGCATCAAATGCATGGGGATCACTTGGGCCACTATTTTAATAAGTGTTCTGGTCTTAGAACAACCTCACCACGCTTTTAATGGTGGATTTGTAGTTTTTATTAGTGACTCTGTCTTGAATAATTCGAGCACCGTGATACTTGTTTATATCATCAACTTTTTTAAATCTATAAATATTTTTACTATCTCAGGCCCATTCTTTTTTCACACTTGGGAAGAGGAAGATGAGTAACTTATGCTAATTAATGCATTATTTGGAGTCTTGGCAGAAACCGTCGAGTATTTCAATGATTATAATTATTTGTTTTGTACTTGCTTTAGTGAACAAAAGCAAATCATTATCATTATAAAAAGGGAGATAAGGGAACCCCTTCTGCAAACTTTGGTAGGCTTTAAACTCACTTGAATGATTTATTAATTTATCATTTGTAAGAGTCTCTCAATACAGAGAAAATATAAGGGGAGATGGGGTGATGACCTGAGCCCAAGTTTCTAATCCTGACCCGGACCGCCATTGTAAAAACATCTAAAATCATCAGAATTTAACAATTATCCAATTCTAAAATCCATTGATAGATTTGAATTCAAAATTTTTAAAGTACTAAAAATAATTATACCATAAATGATTATTATAAATATATCAATTAATAGAACCTTTATAATCAATGAAATATTTTCTACCATCGCTCATATGCTACTAACTCTAAAATCGCCTTTATTTAGTATTCAATAATAATCCCATAAATTTCAACTAGCACCTATGATACCTCTTCAATTTAGAGTAAAAAAAATATAAGATTGAATTGAATACCCAACAAGTAAATATAAGCAATAATACAAGAATATAAATAAGTATCTCAAATTATAATATCATATATATATAATCAATAATAATATGCAGTATATAATTCACTATCCGAGATTCAGTAACATGCCGTATATACGATCCAAAAGCCATATAAATAACTGAATATCAGGAATACAATATGAATTTCATTGAATCCGATCATCAGTTTAATATGAGATCACAGCTGTATGAGATTACAATAATCTCCACGACAATGGGAACCCTACAACGACGACGATAAAAACAACGGCACATGCAAGCACCGTCGGTGACTCTCTCTCCCCATCGCGCCTCATTTATACAATCCATCAAAATTTCAATTGATTGTCTCAAAATTGATACTTGTAAATATAAAATCGGTATCCACAAAGGGAGAGAAAGAATTTACTAGCCTTAATTTTCTACTTCTCTAGTGACGACGGCGACTCCACTATTTATATGATTTGATTTTTTATATATAATACTTTTATATATTCTAAATCCTTAAATATATATTTTACATGTCTTAAAATTGTTATAAATTATTCCTACATGCTTGTATTTTAAATAAAGGTTGAAATTATAAATTTTTACTAGTTTTTTTAAAATTCTTGCTTATAACTAGTACATATGTTAAAAAAAAATTTATAATTTAACTTTATATGTGTTAGAGACATTTGTTTTATTGGCATATTTCGTGACCGTATGTATTATAGTATCGATGTAGGGTTGTGGGTTGTCGGTTTAAAGTCCGTTCTCTCCGCCCTTCAGTCGCTCGAGTACGTCCAAAGCCTTCCCACTCGCCATGAGCTTGATTTTCGCTCGAGCCAAAAAAACAGAATGGCCGACGCATTGAATCACCCAAAAGATCCTAAGTGTTCTAAACGAGCTCTCTCTCTCAGCCGCCAGAAGCTCTGAGAATCTCAAACCATATCTAAGGCAACAAGCGAGCCCTTACGGCCGTTTACGCCTTCCCACCATCCAGATACAAGAAAGACCTCACGTCTCTCTTACATCTGGATCTTCACACTCCTCATCCCCCTCATTCTGCTCAATTGCTCTTCAATTTCTTTCATCAGAGATTGCCTTACTGACTTGAGCGTCGGAGTATTTTCGGTGGGACAACCTCCCGCCGATAACGCTGACCTCTTATTCGTTTTAGTGGTGTGCAGGACCCGCACTCAGTGAACGGAGCCAGATCGAATCATCCAAGAAGAATCCGAATCTGTTCGAAGTTGGATCCAGATACGCATAAAGTTTCAGTCTGATTTATATCGAGGTTGTATTAAAGTTAAATTGTCAGATACTATCTCATTATTTATTGGAGTTAAGTAGTCGTAAGTGATGATGAGCGGCTGAGATTCGTGTGGAATATCAATGAAAACCAACTAGTTGCACCATGTGCCGATGCTTTAGGCATAAGCTTGATTCTTGCACTTCAAAACCTATACTTATAAACCCACTGGTAGAGTTGTTGAAGAACAACGAGGGCAAAGTGAGCCTCCTGCGGTTGCGATGAACCTTGCTTATCCTCCCTCTATTGGCTTGGTGAGGCAGACAGACCCTGTGCCTACTACTCCATTTTCTAATCTCTTGGAACTGTTATGTCTTGTCGATGAGACCTCTTGCCCAGAGTCCTACTAATTGTGCCCTCATTGAGAGCTCTTGGGTTTTAATTGTAGAGGATTTCATTTGTGCTGATGTTGTGTGTTCCTGCAAGGTTGCAGGCCTGTTGAAAAGTGAGGTGGTTGTTAAAAATAAATCGAAGAGACCTAGAAGATCAATCCCCTTTCCTCAGGTTATCAAATGATCCATGTTAGGTGTTGGAGTGTTTGGGGCCTCAACATACTGGAAAAGGCTCGGACGTTGAGGGATTTTATTAAGTCTTCTAACCTTAATATATGTGGCTTAGTAGAAACTAGAGTGCAAGATTCAAAAGCGAACCCTATTGGGTCATCTTGCTCACAATTGTCATATATTACGAATTATTATTGTGTCCCAGGTGATTGTATGTGGATCGGATGGAATACCTCATCGGTGATGCTCTTTGACCTTGAGATCAAAGAGCAAATTATTTCTAGTATTGTCATCGATGTGGTGCACGGTAATTCGCTACTCGTTTGTGTATGGCTACCACCATGAAAAAAGACAAGATCACTAGAATGCGATTGGGAATTTGGCTAGCCGTGTGGAAGATCGCATGGGTCATTCTTGGTGATTTCAATATAGAGCTGTAGAACTTGAAAATCTTAGGGAGCAATTCTTCTGATGCTGGTTTGAGGGAGCTCGCTCACTATCGCACTTCTTCGGGCTTTCATGATCATGGCTTCAAGGGGCGCCCGTTCACGTGGTGCAACCAGCGTGATGATTTAAATCTTATCTATTAGAGACATTTGTCTAATTGGCATATTCCGTGACCGTATGTATTATATTATCGATGTCGGGTTGTGGGTTGTTGTTTTAAAGTCCGTTCTATCCGTCCGAAGCCCTCGCGCTCGCCTGGAGTTCGCTAGCCGCTCGAGCCGAAAATTCTGTAGGTCGCCCGCTCGCTGCTCGCCCTCCGGCCGCTCGAGCCGAAAAACAGTAGGCAGCCGCTTGCTGGCCGCCCTCCGGCAGCTCGAGCGCCCGCAGGGTTTCCCACGAAACCCTGCGGCCGCCCGCCGCGTGCTCAATCTCCGCTCGAGCGGCGGCCAACGGGTAGAATTTTTTTGAACGCGTTTTAGCTCCTCTATAAATATATGCATTATGTTTTTGAAACCCTAAGTACTCCACAGCCTCTTTTGAGAGTATTGGAGCCATTCTACTTGAGAGAAGAGTATTCTTCTTCCTTTTCATCTTGCTCCATTTGAGAAAACCAAAAGACATAACTTTGAGCTTCATGATCTAAGGAGTTTTCTCACCATTTTTCTTTTTCTTTTTCCATTCAAACTTTCATCCTTCTACCTTCGTTGGAGACGTTGGTTCGTGAAGAAGGAGATCCGATCGTGGTTGGCAATTCAAGTGGCACGAGAGGGAAGATTGACGTGAAGACCGGAAGGTGTCCGGTTCCGTTGCCGCGAGCAAATCCAAGGAGTTCCTTGGTAGGGATCACAAGTCGGGAGTAAGTCAGCTAGGTTAGCACGTCGTTACCACCCGGGCTATAAGTTAATTTTCATAGTGCATTGCTTTACTGGCCGTTGAAGCCCGGAGGGCTTTTTCTTGATTACCGTGGGTATCGAGTTTTTCTTTCGTCGCCAAAAATCGTGTCTTTATATTACTGCTTACGCACTTCTATATTTTTACATGATTGATTGGTATCTAGATCTAAATATTCTTTACGTGTATTGAATATTTATTATTTACTGCTTCCACTATATTTATCGGGGTCGAAACTTATTTGTATCATGTTAGCACAACTGTGCTTGCTTTTTCAATTTGTAATATCATTAATTGTTTTGAAAACTCTGGAAGCAATATGTGGGAACTAAAAAACTTTAAAACCAATAATTCATTTTAATAATTTTAATTTTTATAAATTCAATATACAGTAATAAATATAAGGTAAGTTATTATGTGATGACCATATATTACTAATTAAAAAATATGAAATTTTATTTATGTTAATTTTAAAATTAATTATTTTTTAAGTTGTAAAAAAATGGATAACTTTACTTTTAAGAGTATGTTAGGATATTTTTATAAACCCGAATTGTAATTTTATATGTACTTTTCAAACTTATAACTTCTATTATGAGAAAATGACTATTTGAATAAACTATATATTTTGTCAATAGTTCTAAATCTAACCTTTTATCATACTAAAAACCTTTAATCTTGCACCATTTAAAAATTTTAGTTTAATTTGAATTAAAAATAATAATTATTTTTTTATATGTAATTTTAGATGTCTAATACCTTTAAAATTTTATAAATATAATCTTTTTTTTATATATATTTTTACAAACAATCTATTTTTTACTATTAATTAATTTAATTTTAAAAAGTTTATATACAATATTATAGCAAAGGATTCAGCACATATATGCCTTCACCCCTTCATGCTGATGACATGTTTCCTTCTACTATTGAAGGCATAGGCTCTAAATCTATTATCAAAAAACAAAAAAGGCATAAAAAGAACAAACGTTCCCCTTCTTCTCTTCCTAATGTTTAGCGATGCATGTGGAGTGTTCGGGGTCTGATCACTGGGGTATGCCTTATGGTGTTGGTGCATTTTTTTCTATTTTCATGTTTTGTTTTATAGAGATCGGGGGATGCCCTAATTTTTTTATTGTACTTCCAAGTAAAAAAATTATTTGAAGATAGAACATAGTCTGCTGTAATTTCTTATTCTTTTTTTTTTATTTTTAATAAACTTTACTTACAAAAAAAATAAAATTAGAAGGAGTAATAGTGGTATTTAAGGTATGTTATGATTTTAATATTTCAAAATTATCATCAACATGTACATGTGGTGTAGTTGAAATAAAATTATTAGAATAATTTTTCTACACTCCTTCATTATCAATATTACAAAAATTTTGCACTGTAATTTTTGAGTTCGGCGCTAGAGGCCCAAGAAAAATCAAAGCCCAGCCCAAATACACGGGGTGCCCACGTGACGGCCCACCGGTAGTAGCCTAGGAACGCCTCCTGCAACTCATTAATGCGGCTGCCGAAAAATAGTTTGGAGTAGGAGGAACCAGCCAATAGAGAAGCGGTCAACGCTGTAAAGTTACGATTCAGGCGGCCGCTACAGGTGACGCACTAGTCTCAACTCAAGGGGGAGACCAAGCGTGACTGGCAATGCCCGATAATCATCCTGCCACTACAAAATGACAGTTGAAGCGCCGGCAATCCTCAACAACGATCAACGGCCAACGAACCCTTACGACAGGAGTTCTCGTGCCCAAAATCCCCCATCAAGGGGCCTATAAAATCCCTCTTCTTCAACGAAGAGGAGGGGGGATCCAAGACAATCGACTCTGCGCCCTAAGCTTTAAGCTTACCAGTTAGCTTCTGGGTCTAAATTTTCTAGCCTACTCAGGCAACGGGAAGTTAGCCAACCACTGCGGTGTACTCAAGGAGCCAGGCCTCCCACCACCCGCTCACTATTCTCTCTCTTGCATAAAAAAACACGCACCAACCCCTCATTTTTAGCATACTTCCGCGCACCTCTTAGTGTGCGCCTCATTTCTGTTCATTACGAAAATTTGCTAACTTGAGTGTCGGAGTGGCCTTGGTGGGAGAAATCTTGTCGGACCCTTGACATCTTGTTTGTTGATTGTGTTATGCAAGTATCGGGTTAACAGAGAAGGAGACCGGATGTGAGGTTCCGGATTTAAGAACCCGATAATAAGGAGGTAATTAGTATGTTAATGATCAATACTAATCCCATGAAAAGATTAAGGCTTGGTATCGGAAGAAAAATTGAGAAAATTATTCGGGTTCGTGCTGTTGAAGCGCTGCCAGCAGGCTTGCGCCTGCTGGGCGCTCGAGCCGTGGCTCGAGCAGAAAAACTAGTAGGGGATTCGACTGCTAGCCGCTCGAGTGCAGCTCGAGCGGTGGTCGGCCAGTGGTGCGACCGCTCGCTGGTCGCTCTAGCTACGCTCGAGCGATCCGTGTAGTATAAATACGCGATCTGCTTCTCTCTCCCTCATTTTTCAGTCGACGAGGGTTTAAGGAGAGAGAGAGAGCGCCGGTTTTAGAGAGAGAAGAAGGAAGATTGAGCCCGGGAGTCCAATTCGTCCGAGAGCCAGGTATAAAATTGAAAGCACGCGTCGAGGCAAGTATTTTCATACCCACTTCTCGTTCTCTTTCGTTATTTTATATATTTTCGTTGGGTATTTTGTGTCGATACCCACTGTGAACGTTAGAATCTTGAAACCCATGAGTATGGGTTAAGAAAAATGTAGTTAGTTGTCCGAATCGTGTCCGATTCGCCCGGGTGGGTTTCACCGAAACCCTAACCCACGAAAATTTGGGGGTT
>JAOVVI020019011.1:0-10218 GCA_028571085.2 Nepenthes alata
AAGGTCTAATCAGAGGACAATGGCTCGGACATGTTGACCAATGTTTTACCAAAGGGAAAGCTGGAAGCTTGTTGTGACATTGCCGATCTGACTAACTTCACTCCCACTCGGTCATGAGGGAAAGTTTGTTGGGGTCACTCCCGAGTGCACTTATGTCCGCGGACTCCATTAGAGCAAATGGACGAGGACGTTGATGTTTGGTCTGGAAAGTCTACCATTGATCGATGACTCTTTGAAGCGTCATGTACGAGCGGTTGCTGAGGACATAGACGAGGACCCTGAGATCGTAGGCGTTGACTCTATCTTCGTAGGCCTGTTGTGGCCGCTTTCTGCAGGTGGGTTGGTCACCTACTCTGATTGGAGGTTGTGGCGGCTACAACTTCCCAGGTGTCAGGCCTGCCATTCTGGCCAGGCATGCGCCTGTCATGGCAGGCCTAGGGGAGTGGTCCTGCCACCCTACTGCCAATAGGGTGACTGGCTGTCCACTTGGCCATTTGTGTATAAATAGAGGTTGTGCCCTTTGCTTGTTTAAGAGCTAAGACATTGTGTAGGAGAGAGCATTGAGAAAGTTGTGGGCAAGCTTTGTTGTAAAGGTAGAGTGAGAAACACTTTAGAGAGAAATTGTACACTTGGGATTGTTTTTCTTTTGTTTGATTTTGTGTAGCTAGCACTTGTAAACAATCCTTTTATAGTGTATTCTTTCGTGATTTTTCCCTTGATTCAAGAAGGGTTTTCCACGTTAAAACTTTATGTGTTCTCTCCTTTTCTATCGTTACTTTTCTCGTCCGTCCGAGAGCTCTGCTTTGTGTTGCTGTCCGAGAACCTTGTTCGCTCGGTCACCGTGCCTTCCGCGTATTTTGCGCCAACATGTAGAACCAGCAAGATTTCACACAGGGTACGGCTTAAATATAACACACCAAGCACTTCTTTAGAAAATCCTATCCATAGAAAAGATTGTGCTGCTAAATGACATGGCACTATCCAACCTGCCTTCAATGGCATGCCAACTCCAGACAGAATGATTTCAAACAGCACAGCATCATTTTTAGGATGGTTTATACTTCCCTTTATGTACTTAGAACATTTTGCACACACTATTTATAATTTCCATTTTCAGTTTTTTGAATGGTTAAGCGCTGTGCACTTTGAGGATATACAACTGGATTTCGACGTAAAAAGTCTCCCTGTAAAGAACACACAATTCAACAGATAACAAATGGGCCCAAAAAAAAAAAAATTACTTGTGAAGAATGAAGTTAATGATGGCGCTGAGAAACTTCGCCGTACGATGTGTGTCCGGCCGAACCAAATCATCCAAGGTGAAATTCACAGGGCATCCGACGGCGGCCAAAATCTCCTTAATTTTATTAAACAAGTTCATAACCCTCACTGAATCCACATGCATATCCGGGTTCTCGAATCGCTGTAACGCCACAAAGTCGACCTGCCCGTGATCGTCCCTGCAAAATTGGACAAAAAATTAGTCAGAGAAAACATAAAAATTGCACGTGCAGCAAAACGAATGAAATTTGGGACGGGAACATAAAACTGAACTTACTGGAGTAAGTCAAGGTGGATTAACAGTGAGGCATAGACGTCAGAGACGAATTTGGGGCTAGGGTTTATAAGATCGGTCTCCCATATGGTGACTATCTGAGATTCGGAGAGGATTGCTACGATATCAGAGCGCGGAAGCGTTGGGTGCGAGAACGTGGACATCATTGGAGGGGAAGGGATACAGCGAGAGATAGTGAGGGAAAGACAGCCGAAAGAGAGAGCAAGACTGCGATGCGTTCGAAATGTTTCCCGCCACTCTTCGGCAATAACTTTTCAGTTTATTGCATTCTCTGGTCCATACTGACATTTTATAGTATTTGTAATTCTGTATTTACCTTATTTTAATTAATAACCGTATATGTAGAAACACCGAGGAAAACAGATCACGTCCTTTTAATGATAATTGGCTTTGTTGAATAATTAAATCTTCAAAGCTAATATTAATTTATTTTGATTAGTTACATGTTTGATTCTACTGGGTCTGTTGCCAATACAGGTAAATCTAGACACAAATGTTAGAATCCTGACAATCAAAACAAATTAAATTATCAAAAGCCGTCATTATTAAAATATATAAATTATTAGATAGCTATTTTTAAAAGACTACTTGTTAAAGCAATCGGAATATCATATAATTAGCTTAAGAGGATCCTTTTATCTAAAGAAGCAAGTTATCAAAAATAAACAATTAGAGGCCTGTTACATCCCTAATCTCAAAAATAAAATTTCTTAATTTCTTAATCCATCATTAATTTAAATCAAATTTTAATTTTAAAACTACAATTTATTTTTTAATCCCCAACTAAAATCCAAAACAAATATTTGTTGATTATATGATTTTAAATAAATAAATGGGATAACAACTAACAATTATAATCCACATTTCTCATACTAACGGTTGCCCAACCTCCACATGGTAACCACCCTACCAGTCAATTTAATAAAAATTATCTATAAAATAAAATTGATATTTGGTTTGATCCCTAAATCTAATATTATGATAATACACCATTATAAAAGAGTATAAAGACTTATAAGATTAAGTCCAATGGGTAATTTTACAGAAATTCGAGTAATTACAATACTCCATGACAGTAGGTTAGTAACAATATTTAATTTTAATTTTCGTATTCGTTCTTCATATGATTTTTTTAAACATGAAAGACCGGTTTTATGTTTAATATTTGGTATTAGAGAAGATTAAAATCTCTACCTTGAACCTGTTCTGTAATTTTTTCCTCTTGCCCGATTTTTTAAATTTTTATAGTTTAAATTTTTATAACGTTTTGATGAAAATTAATGTTAAAAATCATTAGAAAATTTAACTTTTAAAAATTTTATAATTTTTATATTAATTTTGGTGTAAAAAATGGCATAATTTTTATCGGATCAATAATCATGTTAAAACTAGTCTGGACAAACCCGTTGAAGGTTGAAGACAACCTAAAATGACGTTTTAGGTGTTTTGAGCTAATATTAAAATATAATCAATTCTAACACATCCAATTAACCTAAAATTATAATTAATATCAAAATAAATCAAATAGGGATCCGACTATTAGAGAGAAGCTTTCAAGATATTTTGAGCACACCAGATAAAGTTGAATCCAATGAAGTATGTATTCGGAATAGTTTCAGATGAGTTCTTGAGCTTTATCATATCACATCAGGAAATCAAAGCGAGCCCCAAGAAGATAAAGGTTGTTGTGGACATGAATCTACCTTGATCAATGAAGGAAGTCCAAAGACTCACTGAGTGGCTTGTAGCACTATCCCAATTTTTTCCTAAGTTACTGAAAAAGTATCTCCCATTTTTTAAGGCTCTGAGAGGGATAAAAGCAAGTAATTTTCAGTGGACTCCTGATTGCTAGATAGCTTTCCAAGAGCTAAAAAAATACCTCGTCCATCCCCCTGTCTTGTCCTCCCTAAAAGATGGTGAGGAGTTATATCTTTATCTTGCAATATCAGACATCTGAGCTCAATTCTAATCAGGTAAGAGTTCGAGATACAATAACCAATCTATTATGTTAGTAATATCCTGACAGACACTAAGACTCGGTACTCGCACACCAAAAAGATAGCTCTGGCATTAGTCTAATTAGCTAGGAAGTTGCGACCATACTTCTAGGCCCACAAGATCGTCATCTTGACAAATTAGCAACTAAAAGTGGTCTAATAAAAACCTGACACATTCAAATAATTGATCAAATAAATTAGGCGAGTTTGATATGAAACTTCGACCACGACCAATCATCAAAGATCAAGCCCTCATGAACTTTATAGTTGAAACAGTGACCCTCATTCCCAAAGCCCTTGATATGGGAGAAGGCCCACACCAGCAAGAAGCGAGATCATCAATCTTACATGTGGAGGGTTCGTTGATGCAATTAGGAAGCATAGTAAATGTGGTCTCGAGAGCTCCCGACAGGTTAAAGACGAAAATACTCAATGGCTCTTGATTTCCCAGCCACCAACAATATCACTGAGTATGAGATCCTATTGGCCAGACTTAGACTCACGAAGGAGTGCTTGGTAAAAAGTCTCAATGTTTATATTCACTTAGAGTTAATCGTCAACCAGGTCATGGGAAACTACGAGATGATAAAGCCATTTCTTGTGAGATACCTTGTTCGAGTGAAAAGCATGATTGAAGCGTTTGATAGGGTGGAAATACTCCATGTCCCCAGGGAAGAAAACTAGAATGTGAATCAACTGGCAAAGGTGGCAGCGACCGAAAATTCAGAGCAATTCACTCGAGACATGCAGAAAGTTCTTGCGGCCCCAAACATAGAAATCCCGGGGTCAAAGTTCCTCTAGATCATGGATAGTGAGATTTGGATAACTTTGTACAAAAGGTTCCTCTCGGAAGACCTTCTACCGAAAAATTTGGATGACGCCAAATACATAAAAAAGATAGCATGTTGGTACAACATCATGGATGATAGACTATACCGATGTGGTTACTCAGCCTCTTACATGTGGTGTCACATACCACAAGAAATAGATTGTACACTAAGCAAGGTGCATCTTGAAATTTGTAGATCACATGTTGGCAGTAAAAACCTGGCATTCAAAATCATGCGACATAGCTACTACTAGCTGATGTTGAAGAAGGATCCACGGAATTCACAAATAAGTGCAAGAGCTGCCAAATTTACGATAACATCGAACACTAGTTGCACACGGTGTCGCCAACCCTATAATCACCTCTGCCGTTCGCACAGTGGGGGCTCGACATTCTAGGCCCATTGCCTGTAGCATCCGGGCAAACAAAGTTCATCATCATTCAAATCAACTACTTCAAGAAATGGGTAGAAGCCACCCCATTGGCACGAATCATCGAATAGAATGCCACCAAGTTCATTCAACAAAACATCGTATGCAGATTTGGAATTGCTGTGGTCATAGTCACCGACAACGAAACCCAATTCACTGGCAAATATTTCTCCAAATATTGCACAAGTTTTAAAATTCGATTGGTTCTCACTTCTATTGCCTACCTTCAAAGCAAACGGGCGAGTAGAAGTCACAAACTGAATACTGCTACATAGGTTGAAGACAAAACTTAAAAATGTAGGGGTCTCTTGGGTGGACGAACTACCTTATGTATTGTGGTCCTATAGGACGACACCTAGGAAACTGATATGAGAAACACCCTTCAGTTTATACTACAAAATTGAAGTGGTCATCTCAGTGAAGATCAGTTTGCCCAACCTCCAAGTCAAATACTTTTACTCTCTTTACAACTCCCAACAACTCAAAGAGTATTTTGACTTGCTTGAAGAAGCTCGAGACACAGCAAGGCTACACACAACGGCTTACCAGTAACGGATCGTTCGATACTACAACCGAAACGTAAAGGTATGCAAGTTCGAGGTGGGGACCTAGTTCTTCAAAGTATAAAAGCAATGGCCAAAATCGCCAACAGGAACAAATTGTCTCCCAATTGGGAGAGACCATTTCTAATCACAATGATTCTTTGAAATGGGGCATACAATCTATACACCTAGAACAAAAAACTGGTTCCACGAAAATGGAACATCGCCTACCGCAAGAAATACTAACAGTAGACCATCGCCGAGCATAAGTCTAGTGCATCCCACACAAACTACTTGAATAACGTAAACATGTTTAATTTGAGTGCTTATATGTGTGCATTAATTCAAAAGCCTAGATTGCCCCTAAATTGGGTGAGATATATCACCCAAAAATCAATCTTTGAGAGCTAGATCTAAACCTTGGTTCCAACAATTAACCGGCCCAAACGAGGTAAAAAAACTATGGCCTGGGGAGCTTGGAGACTAATGTCGGACTTGCCCAAAAAAAGACCACTATAAAACCTTAGGGGATTTTTTCAGCACACATGCAATGACCTCCTTCAATAGGAATAAGCATCGTCAATCAACAATGAACACAGTGGCCCAAGGAGCTTGTAGACTAAAGTTGGACTTGCCCAAAAGAATGGCCACTGTAGAACAAAACCTTTGGCAAACTAGAACCTAATGTGCAAGTGCAATAACTTCCTTTAACGGGGACAAAGACCGTTATTTGAGTGCAAGCAACGATCTAGACTCCGCCTAAGCCCAATGACTATGACAATTAAAATTAGTCATCCCTCGAGATGCTTTTCCCAGTGGTACAATATCCTTTCACAAGAAAGAGCACATGTAAACAAAGACAATCAACCAAACCCGACGACAATAGCTAGAACACTTAGCCGACAAATAGAACAATTGTTGAGCAAAAACAAGTCAACACAAACTCATAAATATCAACGACGATGATTAAGCCAATCTAGCTGGTTTATTGAAAAATTTACATGTACAATGAGGAGAGTTCATCCAGAAATAAAAAACACTACTTGTGCCTAAGACTCGAATAGACGATGATTCTAAAGATGGGAGCCCCCCGATGAATGTGGTGAAGGTTGCCCTCCTTTCTCTGAAAAGTCAACCAAGTCAAATCGACATTGAGCTCCAATGATCCTCAGATCAAAGAAGCCAATAGGGGAGTCTAAAGCTGCTAAGGACATGATATGCCTACGGAAGCGAATGTCGTCTCAAAATCTCTCGTCCATTACCCAGGCAACTTCATTCGGGTGAAACAAGGTCCTTAGCTCTCCTTTGAGTTAGGCACACTTGTTTCGGAGATTGGTGTGTTGCTACTCAGTCTCCCAAAGTGTGTCCTCAAGTGAAGCGATTCGATCCAGAGCCTAAGAATTTTCCTCCAAGAGCTTTCGAGATCTCGCTTTTGAATCAGACAACACTTGGTCAAGGTGAGTGGCTAGCTCTTAACTCCATGGAGTTTCAACAACGACAGCATTCATGTGATGCTCCATCTCCCCCAACATGGAAAGATCAATGAACAACCAGGATAAGCGAGAGATCTCAACATCCCACCAGTGCATAGCCTCTGCCACCACACGAAGTACTTCCTGGGGCTGTCAAGCAAAAGAGGACGGTTAGTTAGAGACAGCTGTGAAAGAACATGATCATGAAAAGAAGGAACCAGTGAAGCAATACCTTGTGATAAGATGGACCCCTCGGATGAGACAGACCCTCCTAATAAGAGGGACTAGGAGAGCCCTCGGCTCCAGAACCAACCGCAGGCAGTAAGTATCACATCGGCCGAGTATGATGGAAGATGAGTTCCCCAAATCCTGGGGGAGAAGGAGACATGCCCGAAATATTTGGAAGCAAGGATGACAAAACTTCAAGGTGAGGCACTTCCTCAATAGCTATGACCTCCGAATTATCCCTAGTCATCTCTTCCTCCACATCATCATCATTGGCTCCCACCTCGGTCGAAGCGGCAGGAGGAGTGGAGGCCGATGCTTTCGGCGACGAAGCCACCAAGATCGAGACCCCACACTCAATTGCAGCTATGGTGTTAATCGCTATACCTAGCTAGCCGGTTGTGGGGTTGCCTATTATAGTAGCAGAATCCGTTGGCGGATCTCCACCCTCAGCCTCTCTAGACAACTCACCAAAAGCCAAATCGTCCAAAGAAGAAGGAATGGAACCAAGTCTCTGCGATGACTCGCTGGCAACCGAGTGATGCACTTTTGCACAGGCCTCATCGATGGCAGAGGAACCGTCTCACAAAATTCCCGCTCAGGAGAATCTCAGAGCAGTAGATCTCCCTGGTTTCTCTTGGGACGACAGGATAGCATGGCAACGATGTCATCCCCTTCTGCCCAAACCTCTCACTAGACATCATCAAGTACACTTTAGGAGACCCAATAGTCAGTATGGCGCAAGATGTTAGCGTACTCTTTGACGAGCCTCATTTGCTTTTGTGCCATCTGTTCCTCACCTTTCAGAACATCACTGGTGTAGGCCCCATTGACCCTGCTCCATTTAGTCTAGATTCTCCACAGATGAGTAATCGCTAAATAAAAGAAGTGGTCCTTCTAACCTTTTATTGAGTCTAGGTTCTCCCCGCTTATTTTAAACTTTTTGCAGGGAGTGAAAGAAATTCAATCGGCATCCTAGTTAAACTAGAAGATTACCTTTAAGATTCAAGCATCCAAAGAAAACCCTTTCATGTAAAAGAAGATGCATAGAGAAACTAGGTACCAAAGGGCGTTGGAATGAAGACGAACCAGAGGGATTTCCAAAGCTCTCAAAATCTCACACAACTCCTTCGTAAATGGGATACGAAGACCAACTTTTGGATGTTCTTTGTAGATGGTCATGAAACCTAGACAAGGAGAGTAAGCCGCATCGTTAATACTAGGCATAGTGTACGGAATGGCGCTCGATATGTTATACTTCTTGTACGGAGATTCCATGTCTCTGCTTGTAAGGATAAATAGAATCTCAACGACACCCTGGGGAGCCATTTGCAAAACAGTGGAAATCAAAGAGAAGGAAAGATAAATTAGGGTAGAGAGATTCGAAGAATAAAAAAGTATAGAAATGGCCAAGGGCCAACACTTAAATAACCAAAGCCTTGGCCCTACAATGGCGTTGTTTGACCCAATCAAAGAGGCGCATCTTCATAATGACCGCGACATGTACCCTCACTGTAAAGTGCTGTGAAGCGTCACTTCATTGGGTCAATTATGATGACTGACGCTACGTCTCCTAGTGCAACCCTCTGACAGCTAGCAGTTTGACACCTAGATTAGTGAGTTGATAGTGCGACACAAGTAATGATGCCTTGACAAGCCATTTACCAAGACGGTAAACTAGCGGCATGCTACCCTGGTGAGCTCGAGACAAGTTCAGTTGGTTTACATCCTAGCCATGCATTCGGGATAAACTATTGCTAGTTAGATTGTTGGAAGACCGAGTTATCAGTAGCCGAAATTGTTATATTATCATAAATTATGTAGCAAAAAATAATATTCAGACACTTCAACTGTGACAAACCAGATCTCAAATTTATTAAAAACTTGATTACTATGCCATAAAAATTGAGGGTTATCCGGTCAACGCATGTTGACCAAAAAATTAGAAAAAGAGGCAAGCATACGAACCGTGTAAGGAAAACGTAATCCGATCAACGCATGTTGACCGAAAAACATGAGGCCGGAGTAGTCTTGAAATCGGTGTACGTTGTGCGAAACAAGGACGGAATGAAAGGGGCACTCCGTCCAAAAGAGCACTCCGTCCAAAAGAGCACTCCGTCCAAAGGGACTCCGTCCTTGGACACTCCGGCATCCGTTGATAGAAAGAGTCAGGCTAATGGGCAAACTGTGAATAAAACCTTGGGATTCAACTAGACGGCGACCAAATGGAGTGGGTGAACTAATCTAGTTACTCCACCAACTCTCTGCAACCAAGTACAGAGTAAGTTACCTACTCCACTTACCCCCACCATATCCCTCCCTATATAAACCCAGCGTCAGGGGCTGTGGCAAAGCGCCAGCAGCAAGGAGGGAGTGAAGCCAGGGCGAAACCAACAGTCCGGCAGGAAGAAAATTTGACTCAGCTGTCAGGCAAGTGTACACCCTCCCCCCTATTTTTAAGAACGTAATATGCACGTTTCGTTCAGTTACGTTTGAGCACTCCGTATTTGAGAGCTTCGGCTCTTAAAAAGAACTCCGCCCTTTTGAAATTAGAAAGAACTCCGATTTTTGTTAAGAAAAATGTACTCCATATTTTAGATGAAAATGAGCTCCGAATTTTGTGACAAAAAGAACGCCGGTTTTCGTAAAGAAAAATATACTCCGAATTGTAGATGAAAATGAGCTCTGGATTTTATGACAAAAAGTACGCCAGTTTTCGTTAAGAAAAATATACTCCGGATTGTAGATGAAAATGAGCTCCGGATTTTGTGACAAAAAGAACGCCGGTTTTCGTTAAGAAAAAATATACTCCGGATTGTTGATGAAAATGAGCTCCGGATTTTGTGACAAAAAGAACTCCGGTTTTCATTAAGAAAAATGTACTCCTGATTTTAGATGAAAATGAGCTCCGGATTTTGTTACAAAAAAGAACTCCGATTTTCGTTAAGAAAAATGTACTCCAAATTTTAGATGAAAATGAGCTCCGGATTTTGTAACAAAAAAGAACTCTGGTTTTCATTAAGAAAAATGTACTCCGAATTTTAGATGAAATTGAGCTCCGGATTTTGTGACAAAAAGAACGCCGGTTTTTGTTAAGAAAAATGTACTCCGAATTTTAGATGAAAATGAGCTCCGAATTTTGTGAC
>JAOVVI020019014.1:0-10218 GCA_028571085.2 Nepenthes alata
TATCATTAAAATAAATTTATAAACAATAGTGATGATTAATTGTCATTACTCTTAATAATCGAATCGTTAAGACGTATTATGATTACATCAACTTTTAACCTTTTAAGTCACGTCACACACAGGTGATAAGTCAGTTTCCAATATAAAGAAATTTAAATAAATAAATAAATAAAATAAAAAGTAAAAACTTACTAAAAAATTTCCACGGTTCGTATCCATCGAAGCGATCCAACTGCCAATCCAAAACGAAAAATCGGTCCGGTTCAAATATATTCTTAAATTCTTAAATTTTAATTATATTCTCAACTTAAATTAACTTTTTTTTTTAAATTTTATACATTTAATCTTGTCAACAAATCTATTTATTAGTATACAATGCAAAGTAAGATTAATTAGACAATATTTTAAAATAATGAATTAATTTTAAAATAAAAATTAAGAATATATATATTTTTTAAAATGAAATAAAATAAATAAATAAATAAGGAAATATTCTAACAACAATCAATAATTCATCTTCTACTGCGGTCACTCTCAGAGTAATCTGCAGTTGAAAACGCACCTGCAGGTGGTTTGGCAGATCAAACGCTCAACGTCTCCGACAACAAAAACTCTTCGAACTATCACCTTACCTGAATCTCGCGTAGCATAAACTTCATCCTCCATACACTCACCTTTCTCTCATTGTTTCTTTCCATTGCTCTCAGATCATGTCACAGCTGCTCGATTACGCTTTTAATTGGGGTTGACTGGCATGGTGATCTCAAGTATTCGTTCTCAGAATTTCAAGGCTAAGAAACTCGACTTGACTAGGCACGTAGCTGTAGCCAGTGAATCGAGAAAGCTGTTGAAAGATATTGAATGAAAGAGAAGACGGAGTTTGTCAGAATAAATTTCTCGATATTCGCCGATCTTACTCTCTGTCGCGTCAATCAGTCTCACCGATTCTTTTGAGTAAAGTGGCGAGCCTTAGCAGAAGTGTCAGATTCGTCGCTGTTGTGTTAATATCTTGAACTACGCATTCCCCCCCAAATTCCAGGGCTCATTTCTTTGAACATTGGAGCAAAAAGGCCCTACAACAATCCCTAAATCTCGTCACAAAACAGCTTTAAATTAAGCGCAAGTGATTTTTATTAATACCAGCAATACTCTTAGCCAAGATCTGAAGCGGAGAAAAGATGGGGAATTGTCAAGCGGCGGAGGCGGCGACGGTTGTAATTCAACATCCAGGGAAGTTGAAGGTCGACAGGATCTATTGGTCAGTCAGCGCGCACGAGGTCATGAATTCGAACCCAGGCCATTATGTCGCACTAGTGATCACTTCGCCGACTGCGAAGTCTGGGAACTGTGGCCCGCCGGTAAAGCAGCTTAAGCTGCTCCGTCCCGACGACACTCTCCACATCGGACACGTTTATCGTCTCATCAGTTTTGAAGGTTCGTTATACACAGTACATGAGAATATCAATGACGAACTCCACAGCTTCAAAAATGGAAAATGCAAATTGATGTTTAATTATAGTGTTTATACAAATTGACCCTCAAACAATCCTTTTAATTACAATATAAGAATTCGTTGTTGTTAAGCAGGGAAATCTTTTAATACCGTGATTTTCGTTTTTGTATTTACGTTTGTTGGTTTCATTATGGGCTCGAACACTGTAGACGTTCTGAAAGAGTTTGCAGCAAAGAAATGCGTGAAACTCGGGAAACTGCTGAAGGAAAGAGAGATCGTTGGAGCTGAGAAGAAGAAACTCAGTGGGTCACTCGGTCCAACTCCCAATCTGAAAGCGGATCAAAGTGGCCAAGCTAAGGTAATATCTTTAGAAATACACTATTAATGTGACTCATATATATAATCCATCTACATCTCATTTCTTATAATTAAGGCCTAGATTATTATTATTTTTTTAAATCTCTCTATAGAAAATAAATTATGTATTGATTGTAGTTTGGTAAGAGACATATTAAAATTAATACATCAAATTTTGGTCTCTAATTTCAATAAGAAAGTGTCTTTTTTTACAACAAAATTAATAGATGTTAAATATATCTGTTAAGTTATATTATATATGCTTCTTTTATCTTTAACGCAATATCGGCCTTATGTTGATAGAAAAATTTAACATAATATTAAGGGTGTATTTGAAATTAAAAAATTACGAAAAATGGAAAAAAAAAATTAAGAAAGGACTTTTTGGTGTTATTTTATTTTGTAATATTCATATTATATAAAAATAAAATGGAAAAAATATACCAGTTTACATATTTTTTATTATTTTTTCTACTTATAAAATCTGAAATCTTAAATTTTTAATTCGATTGGATGAAGGCGGCACACAATGGAACATCCTTTGTTCTGAACTCCAAAGTTAATTCTACAAGGTCTTGTTCTAAATGTGCAGGCGGCTCACAGACCCGGAAGCGGCGGCAGCAGCAGAGGTATGATGGGCAGGCATCATGGTGGTGGTGGCGGAGCTGGACAGTGGAAGCCCGCCTTACAGAGCATTTCAGAAGTTGGAAGCTAAGAACGACCTCTTCCTCCGCCGTCCCTGCCACAATGTGTCAGTTTTAACAATTTGGAGGGTTTTGAGAACTTGTGCCCTGCGGCCTTTTCCTCTTTTACCTGTAGATGTAAAGCTATAGTTTATATTGTAAGGTCACGTATGTTTGGTAATTGTATCAGTCATGATTTGGATATGAAGTTTAAGTGTTGTGATAAATTTTCAGTATTACTCATTGAGCAAATATAGCATTTTCCTGCATGTTTTATTTAAACTAATGTATACATGAATCGAGGAAATGACTCGGAATAGAGGTGACCTAAGGAGGAAGCTCGATTCAGTTAGTCAGGTTCCTTGGTTTTGCACATTGCAAATAATGACAATGAAGGATTTTGAGTTGTGTTCTCAAAGAAATTCCTCTAATATCTAAGTCAATATTTGAAATTGATATCTGAACAGACAAAATGACTTGGAATAGAGGCAACCTGAGGAGGAAGCTCAATTCAGATAGTCTGGTTCCTTGGTCCTGCATATTACAAAGAGTAACAATGAAGGGTCTTGGGTTATCTTCTCGGATAAATTCCTCCGAAGTCTCAGCCAATACTGGCCTGAGCCGATAAAGAGATGCAAAGAGTTACCTACTCATTTGTACCAGATGACGAGAGTATTGTTTCAAAAGTGGTGTTGGGGCCGAGTTAATGAATAGAGCTTGGTTGGGAGGTGAGGCCAATTGGATAATAATCCTCTTAGCTGAATAACAATGCGGATTGTGAAAAGCTTGTGGAGTTCGTTATAGGATACATATCATAGTGAAGCTTATTTAGTATGAGCAGACTATTTAAGAATAATGTAATACACTACTCAAGCCTGGCTCTCTTGACCTAATTGTGACGAAATTAGTGTTGAGTGAGTTTCCAATCTGGTAGGCTAGCGACGATTTTCGCTCTCCTGGCCATGATATCCTTTAAATGAGGTATAGGCAAGGGTTGGATTTAGTCGCGAGGCCATGTAAGCGACACCTAATTGGTCTTTAATACGGGCTGTAGGTGGCTGGTATGGATTTCTGTGATCCTCCAAAGTTCAACTGATCAATGTATGCCACTTGCTTTTCTTTTGAGATGTGTCTAACCAAATTTAGTCTACTGCATGGGCAAGACCTCTTGTATAGTATTGCCAACCTTCGTGCTTTACAAGGACATCTTTTCATTAGTTTATGGGGAGATTGTTCTTGTTTGTCTTGGAGTGCTATAGATTTTGATCTTCGGCTTTGCTAAGCTGATCAACTGCATGAATTGGTTGAACAAAGAGAACTAGCAAACTGAGATGGCAATCCTCCACAATGATGTTTTGATCTCAACTTGCTTGAAAGAATGAGGATCAAATTAGCTCGATCTTTAAACAGTTTGAATGTTGATTTCCAAGTAACTCAAAATTAGTGAGTAATCATTACTAATTGGTTATATCAATCACAGCTTGCGGTCCAATCGTTTTGATAGAAATTCTTTAATTGTAGATTACATATTGTTGCTCTAAAATGTTTCATTTCTTTTCTCATTTTTGCTATAAAAGGAGGCAATCTTTTACTTTATCTTCTTCATTCAATTTCTCTGCCTTAGTAGTTGATAGAGTGGGTTGGATCTTTCAAGCCCATCTTTATTTAACAGATTTTATTCTTGACAGAAGATAGATGATCTTGGTGCCTTGGGATTCCTCCTAGTGTCAATGACAAAATCCATTTTGCTTTCCATTTTTACAATAAAAATTGATTTGGTTTGTCTATTGTACATAATATTATCAGTCAAATTAGTTTTTTTCATGAGTAATTACTAGGACAACCTTATGCCTTTAGGTGTATTTTAGTGCATGCACCTGTCTTTTATGTGACTAGCATATAAGCCAGGATGCACTCATTACGAGCATTTGATTGCCTACCATCAATTCATATGAGTCATTTGGCTAAGTGTTACTCTTTTTCTTTCTTTATTTGGATGAGCTATCATTAGAGTGAGGCATGATAATTCTTTTACTACTGCTAAGATTCATCACACTAACATTCTTTCTTTTTTTACAAATCGATTAATTCAATGTTTTTATTTTGAAATATAATTTATATATGTTTGTCACCAAGAATAAATAAAAAATTGATATTTTTTATTTTTTATATTGGATATATAATATTCAATCCGTTCCTTATGTATTTGGACCTATATACATACATTCTCATGAGAATGTAAAATCATGAAAAGTTTTGATAAATCAACAAATCCAGATGGAACTTTTCTGATTCATGGTTTTGAGGCTTAAGAGTTGTCAAGTGATAACTTGACAAATAATTCTTAATTTTAGTAAAATTTGACAATTTGACTTTTTGACAAACCAGTGCCTTAAATAAACTAAACTAAAATTTTAAGAGTTTAACCTGTATGCCTTTTGAAACTAATTGTATTTTTATTTTATTGTATTCAAACAATTAATTGAATAGTAATAAGGATGACATTATCTTAATGATATCTCCTATAACTGAGGTAACATGTTGATAGTGCCTCTAATGCTTTATTAGATGGCTCTTTTTTTTTTTTTAAATTTGAGACGCATGGTATGATCACTTGGTATTCCCTTTTGCCAATTATCAATACACGGCATTTTTATTATTTTAAATTGAGAACGGAACATTGCCTTAATGTAACATGTTTTAGAAAAAAAGATGCATCATCTAGATCAGCGTTTTCTTTAAATGTGTTGTTTTTAAACATTGATTGTTTTTTCAATTCATATATGGTGTTTTCATTACTTTCATTTAAATTCAAGTCAAATATTATTCTTGTCTCTACTCTTTCTTGAAACAAAAACGCTATAACCCTGAATTTTTAGAGCTTTATAATCTTATTTTTTCCTGTTATTCATGGCTCTATATAGGATTGGAAGCTCTTCCTTTCAAAGTATTGTTGATATTGCTTTATCGTGGTCATTATTTGACATAGTAGATATCAATGGCAAGTATGATATTTCGATTGCCATTTCTTATGTTGTTCATTTGCTAGAAGATGGGGTGTCATCTCCTCTCATGGTTTAATTGCCATCCATAAGGCCCATTTGAAAAATAATCTTTGCATTTCCATAACTAAGGAATTTGCAGAGATTATGGGGGCATTGTAGATTCCTATCTTATGGCTCCATCCTAATGTTATCCAGTGCTTGGTAACTTTATGTATTTTTTTTCGGTGTTATGAGCTCAAGATGGATGCTAAAATGGTTAAAATCATTTTCATATTTGATAAAAAAATAATTAGATATTCTTGACTTTCTAAAAGGAGTTTAAAATAAGAAAATGAAACTCTGACTTTGTAAAAAATTAAAAAAATTAGTTTTTTTATATTAAATTCTTAGCCGACGGGGTGTCGTTGAACGATTGGGGACTAACGTGAGTCCAACTTAATTTGAATCGATCAGTCAAAATAAGTGATTTTGTACTAAGCTTCGTGTGGACCTTGTTAAACAATGTGCCAACGAGCTACGTGTGACTGATAGTTCCCTCATCTCCCACCACTTTGGACAAAGTGAAATGATATATTGTTTTTTGGGGTAACATAGTCATTTGCCAGCTTGCCTCTTGAAAAGGAGGAAGGAAATCGTAGTGGGGACACCCTAGAGTTCACCTTAGTGTTGGCTACTCATGCAACTGTCTTGTAACTTTTCCAAGTGCTTTTATTGCTAGTGAAGAATTAAGGAGAATCGATGCAACCTTTGCCAAGTGTGAAGTCGAGGAGTGAGCTAAGGAGGTTGTCCGATCTTGGACTCACATTCTCACCACTTCTTCTATGAGATCCTCTGAGGTGATACCCATTTTGCATGCTGACAAGAGGATCACTTTTGTGTTGCTAGATAAGGAGTATGATTTTTCATATTGTTTTACATATAGGAGTGTGCCAATTGTTGTTACTCCAATTATGGTCGAGTATGAGATTTCCATTATTCCTGCCGCCCTTCTTTAGTTGGATCGACAATTTAGACTCCGATCACATACGTCGTCTCCTTGGAACCGAAAGGTGTCATGAGAAACTTTTGTGTTGCAATGGATATTAAGGTCCACTCGGTATTCCCTTCTTAAGGAAACAATGAGGCTGAATCTTCATAGGGAGTTTTTAGTTTCGATATTCATATGTTTCAGCAAATCTTGCCAATCCTTTGCTTGATGCCTCCAACCTCCCCAAGTCCTAGCAGTACTGGCCCTTCACCTAATTGCTAGAGATGATTTTCCTCCTAAGAGGTTTATTTCTATTTTTAGCTTGATTTAATTATTGCTTTCATGATTATTGCTAATATGCTCCTTTTGTAGTTCTTGGTGCTGGTTAACTAATATAGACAAATGTTTTCTTTTTGGAGAAAAAACCAGTGCATCTGTCGAGGTCATATATTGATCTGGTAGTAGTTAATGCCTTGGATAGTAGAGCTATGATTGTTGAGGCTAGAGTGTCAAACCTTGAGGATAGGTTAATCAACCTAAAGAAAGAAGTGGCCAAATGGAACAATAGTGCTCGAGAGTCAGAAAGGCAAAATTACATGTTTGAAGATCGAGCTATTGTTACCAAAGAAATGACTAATTCTTTCGAGGATAGCGCTGCTAAGGAGAACCAACGTGCTTCCGTAGCCAAGCATATTGCTAAATGATAAGGGACAATAGGCAGGCTGCTTACAATTTGAGGGGAAACTGAAGAATGGTATCTGTCCAGAGGAGCTTAATTCTTTCATAAGGGTATTAATTTTTGCAAGATGATAACTTCAGTAGTGACTTCTGATTTTCCTAGCCGTTGTCAGATATAAGGAACTTCGAAGCTATTTTAACCTTAGAAGTTAAATATTTTGATACTTGATCGGATCCTCAAGTCTGTTCTTCTAGTGCCAAGCATTAGCCATAAAAAGATACCATTGAATCCCCATTCCTTAATTTGTGATGCGGCTCTACACCTTTATGAATTGGTGATATAACTTGCATATTAATAAATATTTTTTGAATTGTTCAATTCACGATCAAACCAGAAACAATTCTCATATATGACTGCAAATCGTGGGGCCTAACCCCATGCATATGAATTCTTGATTTTTTTATCATGTGATTGTTGAATGTGTTCCTAACTAAGTCATTAAACAATCATTGTTGGTGAGAAAGGGTTTTGATCAATGACCGTATGATAGATTGTGCATGTATCGCAAATGGGTTTGTCATCACTTATGTGTATGTAGCAGCCCTAAAGTTTACTTAGTAGGATGACTGATTATAGCCAAGTCTTAGAGGACCCCAACCCGCTTGCTAATTGGCCTCTTAAAAGAGTATCAAACGCTTACGTTTAAACCTCCTGAGTCTTAGAGTATTTCAGTTATTTGCCACACTTGAGGCTGTGTGATTTCATTAACCTACACCATGACTGCCCTCTTGGATCGACGCATTTTAACAAATAGGCTATTGAAACAAGCTATCTAACTAAAAGTTAGTCTTAACAAAGTTAATTAATCGTGAATTCATAAACACATACATGCATGTAAACTTATACAAAACATTATTTTTATTGACAAATATTTAAAACATTTATATCATTCAAACAAACCAAATTAAGTGGTTGGCCATACTTAAAAGCTCCTAGTTTGGCATATTCACTGGTAATATGTTTTGTGGTGAAGGCATTCTAAATGCATGGAATTAGCTTTTTGTTTTAGGTGCATAACTTATATGCTCCATTTTAAAGTATTACGGACACTATAAATGATCCTTTCTAAGTTGAAAATAATTTATTCTTGTGTACAAGCTTTTTAGTGGCTTTGATATCCTTAGCACTAAATTGTTGATTTTGATTGTTTGTCCATTCACCTTTCAATTGAAATATTGAGTGACCATTTGTTAGCAGGTCACCGCTTCAATGTGAGCTACCTCCCTAGCTTCCTCCTGGCGATTCAAAGTCTATATCAGGAGTTGATAATTTTAATTTGGAGTGAAAATTTTCACCCAATAACTTAGCAAATCTATATCCATCGGAATCACTGCCTCCATTCCATAGCATAGTTTGAAAGGTTTTTTCTGGGTAGATTTTCTTTAAGTTGATCAGTATGTATACATCATGGATGGGAGTTTTTCTATGTAAACATTCCTAGCCTTGTCTAGCTTGGTATTCAAACCATTGTCAATCATCCGGTAAGTCACTGTTGCTTGGCCATTTGTCTGTGGGTATGAGATCGTTGCATGAACCAATTAGATACCTAGGCATTTACAGTATCTCATGAATCTTTTATTGAAAAATTGAGTACCATTATTAGTGACTATGATATTTGATATCCCAAAACTGCATATGATGCTCTGGCGTATAAATTATATAGCATTCTATTATATAATTTTGGCTAGCAGAGAGGTTTCTATCATTTTGTAAAATAATCAATTGCAACTATAAAAAATTTATGTTGGTCTGTTGCCAAGGAAAAGAGATCTAATATGTCCATTTTTTATTACACAAATAGCCAAAAGGCCTGTAAGGTTTAGATTTTTGTGTGCGGCTACTTGGGGATGTTCCTTTGGACCTGATAACTATTATATTTTTTGACAAATTCTATGGTATTTTGTTTTATGGTTAGCTAATAATAATTTTATCTAATGTTTGAAGGTCAGGTTCTTTTCTCCCTTATGCACTTTACATATGCCATGATGCACCTCTTTGATGGCATAGTTGGCTTCTATCAAGGTCATGTAACACATATAGGCTATTGAATAATCCTCTCTGTATAATTTCTGTCCACCATTGTGAATTAGCCTATGATTTTTGTAATTTGCTTATTCTCTATTGGATAACTTAATAGCATTTTGTCGTGAAAGTATTTCACAAAAGGGCTCATCCAAGCCGTATCATTTGACACTTAGAGAATTTCGTCCTGCTCTTTTATACTAAGACTTTAGAAAATCTTTTGCATATCTCACGTGTATTACACTGGATATCCCGAAGTTGCCATTTTGAAGAGACGGTTGGCACTTAAGTTATTTTCTCCAAGGATATGAATGGTCTCGAGTCTATTAAGAAAAGATGAGAAAGCCTGGACCTTGCAGTAATATTTGGTTAGTTTTAAATTGACAGCTTTGAAATTAGCAATTATTTGATTAACTAAAAGTTTGAAATCACTATAGGCTGTGAGACTTTTGACAAAATATTCCTTGGCTAACTTAAATCCGTTTAGCAAAGTTTCATACTCTGCTACATTATTGATCGTAAAAAATTTGAATGTGATTAACAATTTCATCTCAATTTCCTTGGGTGATAATAAGATTATTTCAACTCCACTACTAGTCTGATCAGATGGTCCATCTACATTGAGTGTCCATCTGGATGGTATTGTATAGAGCGTAGGGCTTGATAATTCATTAGCGAATTTATCTATGATTGGGATTGTTTCAATGATAAAGTATATAAGGGCTAGACCTTTATGAAGGGTAGGACTTGGAACTTTATATTGAACTCTTTCAACTTGACTGACCATTTGATTAGGCGTCTGGATATTTTTGACTTTTGTAGAATCCTTTTAAGAGGTTGATTGGTTAGGACCGTGATGTTATAAGCGTTGAAATATGGTTAGAGCTTTCTTAAAGTAAGAACTAAGGCTAAGATAGTATTCTCTATATGGTTATACTAGGACTCTAAGTTGACTAAAATTTTGATGACATAGTATATGAGTCGCTTTATTC
>JAOVVI020019016.1:0-10218 GCA_028571085.2 Nepenthes alata
ATAATTGTTGGGTCCAATATCGGTGAAGCCTAGAACTCACAAGGCCCAATCTAGAAAGCAAGAGCCCGAATCGACTATTCAACCCGGAATTCCAAGCAGCCTACGTGGTGGCTCAACGCCCGCCAGCAATCAGTGCTTCTTGCAACCTATTAATACGGCTGCAGGCGACAAGCATGAGGCAGCAAGGTGAGTCAATGAAAGAATGGTCAACCCTGCTAGTCGCGGCTTGCACTGTCCCCTGCTGCTAACCAACCAATCCTCACGCAAAAGGTAGACCAAGCGTGGCCGGCGATGCACGACAGTTTTCTCACCGCCACAAGGTGGCAACTGACATCACCGACTGGCACCAGCAGGTCAACGACATGCGAATCCCTGTAAAAAGGATTCTAGCGCCCAGAGCTCCACTCCCTGGAGCCTATAAATTCTCTCTCTTACAGGAGGGGGGATCGATTCCAAAATCCTTAATCTAAGCCTGGGCACTGAGACATACACTCCCTGAGTTCCAACTCTCAGACTTACGTCTAGCGCTCATCCTCCACAACCCCTCACAGGCTACCAAAGTCAGCCACTTGTCGCGGTGCATACAAGGAGTCAGGCCTCCCACCAACCGCTCATTGAATCAAGCTCTTGCATTCATATACTTCCACCGCATACTCAGCATAATTCCACGCATCTCTAAGAATGCATCCCCCCTTTCCGCTCGTGGAAAGTTACTGACTTGAGCGTCGGAATATTTTCGGTGGGAGAAATCTCGCCGACCTCTGACCTCTTGCTTGTTAATTGTGTTGTGCAGGTTCCAGGTTAACAACGGCGGAGACCGGACCCGCTCGTGATCACCTCCAGACGACGAGGAATCTGAATGCTCCCTAATCCGTACGACAACCAGGAACCCGGGACGTAACATTGGCGCCGTCTGTGGGAAGGCGACAAAAAGTCTAGCGTCTTCCCTCAACCCTCACTCCTTTGCGACAAGATGGTCAACACCAGGGCGCAAGCCAGCGCCTTAGTAAGAGATGCAGCCGCTCACGGCGACGACCCATCAGTAAGTAGCCGTGTAGATGTCCGTCCACAGCCTGACGTTCACCATCTCGCTGCCGACATGGGCGACATGAGGCTGATACTTTAGGCCCTCTGCACCTAGACGGGCACAGAGTGGACGGGGGCCGCCCCCCAGCATCTCAGTCATCATCCTCCAGGCGAGGAAGGCGTCATACCCGAACCCCCAGGGGCAGATCAGATCAGCCTAACAACGCCGAGGCCCAGGCGGCCTCAGACTAGAAGTCACCCTAGTCGGGACAAGTGGGAGGAGAGCTCAGGGCGGCACAACCGCCGTAACTCCCGCAGCGAGAGGAGGCAGACTGCCGCAGACTCATATAGCGTGCAGCCGCCCCGCGCAGAAAGCCGCCACAATCGACAAGTTCAGCAGCACCAGCAGGGTCACACGGAGCTCCGCGACGAAATCAATGCGCGGAGAAGCGAGTCTAACTCGCCAATGGAGGAAAAGGTGAAGGTGCTTTGGGACCTCCTGCACAAGGAAAGGCCCGCGTGGTCTTCTGTTAACCTGCAAAGATTGCCTTTCGCCATGGATCTCCGGACTCAGCCGCTCCCCCGTAAGCACAACATGCCAACACTGGACATATACGATAGGAGTAAGGATCCGATGGACCACCTGAACTACTTCTGCACTCACCTATCCCTCCAAGGAGCGAACGAGGCCGTGATGTGCCAGTGCTTCCCCGTCACCCCTCAGGGGGGACGCGCTGCTTTGGTTCCATGGCCTCTCGCCAAACTCCATCCGCTCCTTCGACGAGCTCGAAGACTACTTCTTGAGCCAATTTGCCTCCAGTCGGAGGGAAGAAAAGCAGTCATGGCACCTGGTCCGCCTCTGTCAGAGGACGGATGAGAGCATGAAGCGATTCCTCAACCGTTTCATTACTGAGGCGCGCCAAATCCCCCAGCTCTCTGACGAGCAAAAGCTCAATGCCTTCATCGCTAAGTTGACAGCAGGGGACTTCTTCAAACACTTGTTGCACCAATGCCCTCAATTCTTTCGGGAAGCAGAGGCTGTCGCCCGAGCCTACATCTCGGCAGAGGAGGCCAACGAGGCAAAGAGTCCCGAGCGCGTGGACCGCCCTCTGGAAGAGCCTAAGCCAACCACTAGGAAGAAGAGAAACGACGACAACAGCCGCTTCCAGGAGCGCTGCAAGCAACCGCAGCCTTCGTCGAGATCTAGGAAGGAGTACGGGCCGACGTCCCTAACTCCACTAAACAATACCCGCACGAACATCCTGATGCAGATCCAGGACGAAAAGTTCTTCAAGTGGCCGAAAGTGCCGAAGGGCTCGAGCGGTGGTGACTAGACGAAGTATTGCAAGTACCACCACTGTCGGAGACATTCCACGGAGAGCTGCCAGACCTTGTAATAGGAGATAGATGACCTAATTCGCTGCGGACACCTCAATCGGTTCGTAAAGACCTCAGGGCAGGCCCCTGTAGCCTCAGAAGTCGAGGCAAGTGAGCCTCCAAAGAACCACACGGCCGCCGATGTGATCAGCATGATCACAACCGTGCCGGCCAAGAGCAGCAGGTAGGAGCAACCCGAGCAGACTTCCAGCAGCAAGAGAGCGAGAATAGGGGATAGGAGTGATGTCATTAGCTTTAACAGCGACGATATGGCTCATGTAACATTCTCCCATTCTGATCCCCTTGTTGTATCCACCTTCGTTTCAAATGGTACGATTGATTACCAACTGAAACGAGTCTTTATTGATAATGGAAGCTCTTAGAATTTGCTATGTCTTATTACCTTTTTTAAGCTTGGATTGAGACGTAGCCAAATGAAAGCGGCCGAGGGCCCTCTATATGGTCTGAACAACAAACCTGTACCTGTGCAGGGAGTAGTCCAGCTAGAGATCACGATGGGAACTTACCCGCGTGTTGCAACGAGAGATCTAATATTCCTCGTCGTTGATTTTCCATCCATTTACAACGCTGTCCTGGGCAGACCATTCCTCACGTCCTTTGGGGCTATTATTTCGATCCCTTATCTGAAGATGAAGTTTCCAACCCCGTACGGCGTAGGAGAGGTGCTCGGTGATCAGGTGATGGACCGGACGTGCCACTTGTCCCAAGTTGGTCTAGTGGCGCCAGACCGCATGGACGGTGACTTGGATCTTCGTGATGAAGCCACACTACAGTAAGCCCAGCCAGGAGAAGTGACTGAAGTGATCCCCCTAGACCCTGCTGAGCCAGAGAAGTGCATACACATTGGGAACTCTCTCACTGCAACCAACCACGATCGGATGATTAGCTTTCTCCAGAAGAGCTCCGAAGTATACGTATGGGCCCCTGCCGACGTGCCCGGAATACCAACCGGAGTAATGGTCCACAAGTTGGGCATCGATCTCGGTCATAAGCCCGTCAGGCAAAAGCGCACAAATCACTCCATCGAGATGCTAATAGCCATAAGAGAGGAGGTGAAGAGGCAACTGGACGCCAGATTCATTAGAGAGGTCCAGTATCATGACTGGCTATCTAACGTCATGCTCGTGAAGAAAAGCAACGGAAAGTGGCGGATATACGTGGACTTCGCCGACGTAAACAAAGCCTATCCTAAGGATAGCTTCCCGTTCCCCAGATCGATCAATTGGTGGACTCCATGTCCGAGCATGAGTTCCTGAGTTTCACAGACGCCTACTCGGGCTATAACCAGATCAGGATGGACCTGAACGATAAAGAACACACCTCTTTCATGGCTGACCAGCAAACGTACTACTACAAGGTAATGCCCTTCGGCCTCAAGAATGTCGGGACAACCTATAGCGCCTCGTGAACAAAATATTCGAGGCCCAGATTGGAAGAAACGTGGAGGTATATGTCGACGACCTGCTCGTCAAAAGCAAATTAGTTGACGACCATGTCCATGATCTAGAGGAGACCTTCCAGGCACTCCGAGCTCACAGGATGAAGCTCAACCCGACCAAATGTGCGTTCGGGGTGATCTCCGGAAAGTTCTTGGGCTTTATCGTGTCCCAGCGCAGTATAGAGGCAAACCCTAAGAAGATCAAAGCTATCCTGACATGAACCCTCCGTGGACCGTAAGGGAAGTACAAAAACTCACAGGACGGCTGGCAGCCCTGTCGCAGTTCCTAGCCAAGTCCGCGGAGAAGTACTTACCCTTCTTCAAGGCGCTTAGAGGGACGAAAGTGTCCAAATTCCAGTGGATGGATTCTTGCAAGGAAGCTTTCAAAGAGCTCAAGGCGTACCTCGTCAGTCAACCTCTCTTGGACTCACCATCCGCGGGCGAGAACCTGTAACTCTACCTGGCCACGTCGGACATGGCGCTTAGCTCAGTGCTTGTCAGAGAGCACGAGGGCACGCAACGACTAGTGTACTACGTGAGTAGGGTATTGACGGACGTGGAGACTTACTACCCGCATGCAGAGAAGATTGAGCTGACCCTCATCCATCGTTGTTCTAATGGATTAGCTCTTGAAGTCGATCCTACAGAAGCCGGAGACCTCTGGGTGGCTGGTCAAATGGGCCATAGAGTTGGGAGAGTTTGACGTGGAGTTCCGGCAACGACTGGCTCTTAAGGGCCAGGCCCTAGCGGACTTCATCGTCGAGGCGGCGACCCCAACTCTAGACGACCCGCACAGCCTGAAGAGCTTGGACGCACCGGATGTTCCATCATGGATCCTGAATGTAGACGGATCATCCACCCAAGCAGGCAGCGGAGCTGGAGTTGTGCTTAGAACTCTAGATGAGATAGAGATCAAGTACTCTGTTACGCTAACCTTTCCTGCCACCAATAACGTGGTAGAATACGAGGCCCTTCTTGAAGGACTTCGTCCAGCAAAGGAGTGCTCCGCCAAGTCACTGGTCGTATGCAGCGACTAGGAGCTCGTGGTCAATCAAATCCAAGGAGCCTTCGAGGCATCAAACCCTCAGCTTGCAAAGTACTTGGCGAGGGCAAAAGCCCAGATCCAAGTGTTCGAACATTTCAAAATCGAATGCGTGCCCAGAGCCGAGAACTGGAAAGCTAACCAATTGGCTAGAGATGCAGCTGCAGGATCTCCGGAGTAGTATGCCAGGAGCTTGCGGGAAATACTGGCCGCACCTAGTGTGGACGGTCCGGACCAGGACGTATTGCAAGTTAACGAGGGCAACAATTAGATGACTCGGTACCATAAGTATCTGACAGACAGAGCATTGCCTACGAACGCTGACGAGGCCAAGTGGATCAAGAAGACCGCAGGCTGATACACGATCCTCGATGGTAGGCTATACCGGCGGGGGTATTCCACCCCATACCTAAACTGCCTAACCCCTGAGGAAGCTAAGTACGCACTAAGAGAAGTCCACCTCGGTATATGCAGCTCGCACATCGGAGGGAAAAACCTCGCATTCAAAATTATGCGGCAAGGTCTTTTCTAGCCCACGATGAAGCGAGACGCCTTGGAATTCGTGAAGAAGTGCGAAAGCTACTAGGTTCATGAGACCATGACTCATCAGCCTCACATAGAGCTACACGGTCTTCAATCCCCATGGCCGTTCTAACAGTGGGGGCTCGATATTCTTGGACCCCTGCCACTGACCTCCGGGTAAAGGAAGTTTCTCATTGTCGGCATTGACTACTTTACCAAGTAGGTAGAAGCAGTCCCTCTGGCACGAATCATAGAGTAGAACATGACGGAGTTCCTCCGTCAAAATATCGTTTGCCGTTTTGAGATTCCCTAGGTCATAGTAATTGACAACGAAACTCAATTTACCGGCACCAAGTACTGTGCAAGCATTCGCATCAAACTAGTTCATACGTTTGTAGCGTACCCCTAGGCGAACGGACAAGTCGAAGTCACTAACCGTACACAACTACACGGACTGAAGACCAAGCTGGAAAACGCCGGGGGCTCCTGGGTCGATAAGTTGCCTTCTGTGCTCTGGTCATATTGAACAACCCCGCGGGAATCGACGAGAGAGACGCCCTTCAACCTCTGTTACAGAGTTGAAGCGGTCATCCCCGTCGAAGTGGGACTTCCCTACCTGCGGGTTGAATGCTTCGATACGGCCACTAACTCCTAGAGACTCAGGGAGTGCCTTGACTTGCTCCCGAAAGTTCGTGATGCGGCTCACCTGAGGACTGCAGCCTACCAGTAGTGTATTGCACGGTACTACAACAAGCGAGTGAAGGCACGCCCACTCGAGGTTGGAGACCTGGTCCTTCGAAGTGAAGAGGCTGCGGGAAAGGCCGCAAGCTACACACCCAGAACGGCAAGTTGGTCCCGCGGACCTGGAATGTCGCCAACCTCAGGAAATATTACCATTAGTACAGCAACTGCCCAGGTAAGGCATACATGCACACCATGAGGAGTACTTGTACATGTATTGTGTTTTCACTTAATAAAATTGATCATTTTTGTAATCTTGTGTGTCCATTCATATGAGTGTTTGCATGCATAATATTTTAAAAATTGAAGCGACCTAAACTGTCCCTAAGTCGGGAGGATTTTCATCCATCCGAAAAGCGAATCCTTGGCTTCGCACCAAGCGGCCTGAAAGCGGCCACCTCAAAATTTCGACTTCGTGTCGAAAGGCCCTCAGTGGCCCTTCAATCCTTGGCTCCGTGCCAAGCAGCCCGAAAGCGGCCACTTCAGAATTTCAACTCCGCATCGAAAGGCCCTTAGTGGCCTTTCAATCCTTGGCTCCGCACCAAGCGGCTCGAAAGCGGCCACCTCAGAATTTCAACTCCGCGTCGAAAGGCCCTAAGCGGCCCCCCAATCCCTGGTTCCATACCGGGCGATCTGTGCTGTCAAGACATTAGGCCTAGAGGCTTTTAAAGTTCCCAACGTATGGCCACTAAAACCTTAAGGGGCAAGAATTGCAAGCGTACGATGACCTTCTCTCAAAGAAGAGAGCACCCTTAGTCTACGATGGTCGTGGGCTAGGATCATGCACACGAGAGCGACGATGCCTTGAGCGGGGCCGAGCACCTAATGCAGGTATCGTGTGCAAAAAGGCCTTAGACCCAGAGTCCGACTGCTGTGGCCTGAAAACCCAGCTGGCCCTTAGTGCGGCTCTACGGGACTTGTGACGATGTCCACTCTATTGGACCGAGCTTCCCACTAAACGCGCAAGATGCGATGACATCCTCTGACGAATGACGAGTACAGCGCAAAAAGGTGTCGGATTGGAGCCTTGGCGACAATAGTTTTACTAGCTTAGCCGTTAAAATACGAATTATGATTTCAAAAATTACATCATATACTCAAAGACACTAAATGCAAGAAAGAATGCAGCTCTTCATTCATGGAGCACATATAAGGCATTGTCGAGCAGCAAAAAAGAAAAAAAGCTATATACAAGCAAAGCTATCCCTGTGGGTTTGATGGGCCCGCCTCCTCAAAAAAGTTTCTCAGGTGAGAGCCGTGGCAAATCTTAGCGTTCTCTAGATGAAAGATGCCCCCCGGAACGTCTGGAAGCACGAGGGAGGAAATCTTGCAACACAGGCGAATGCTGTCTCAGAACCTGGACTCTAGGGTGAGGTCCATCTCTGCTGGAGTGAGCCGTCCCCTCAGGTTTCTGGAGAGGTGGGAAACATTGTCCTCCAGAGTAGTGACCATTTTCTCCAGCTGCTCAACCTTCCGTCTTAGACGCATGGTTTTCTGTGCCAGCTACCCGCTCTCCTACAGATGCCTGTTCTCATCCCTTAGCTGCCCGATCTCCCCCTTCAGCTGCCCGTTTTCTTCCCGAAGGGCAGCTATTTCAACTCCCGACGCTGGGCTGTCTCCTGCTCCGATTCTTCCCTGACACGATGAAGGAATCCGTGTAGTTGAGTAACCATCACACCAAGAAAGTTGGCTTCCCCAGGGACCTACAAGGGAAAATAGATGATCATAAATCCACAAAGCAACAGTCAGCGGAGGTTGATGTACTTGGGGATCCCAAACCTGCACACTATGTTCTGTCGTCTGTAACGTTCTGCTCCATAATGCGTGCTAGCGGCAAGGCATCGACCTATTTGGTGAAGTAGTTGATCCCAACAATCAGAAACTTCTTCTGTCCAGATGCTGTTGGCAATGGCCCGAGTATGTCAGCCCCCACTGTGTGAACTGCCAAGGTGACTGTAAAGCTTTGAACTTCGTATGCGGCTGGTGGGTGAGGTTGCCATGGATTTGGCAATTTTTACATTTTCGCACAAAGTCCATGCCGTCGTACTTCATGGTCGGCTAGTAGTATCATTACCTCATGAGCTTGAATGTGAGATTATTGCCCTCAATGTGGGAACCACAAATTCCGATGTGCACTTCTCTGATGGCATAATCAGCCTCTTCTAGAGAGAGGCACCGTAGATAGGGGCAGAGAAGCCTCGTCTATACAGTCGGCTGTCCATGATGGTGTACCACTCTGCCGTCTTTTTCACCTTCTTGGTTTTGTCCGCGTCCTCAAGCAATGTCCCGTCGGTCAAGTATCTGAGGTATGAGGTTATCCAATTGTCAGCTTTTGAGATTTGCATCACTTCTGGCTCTAGATCTTCTATATTGGGTCTTCCAAGGACCTCGCGAATTCCCCAGACATACTGCTTTGGGTCTCCCGAAGCTGCTACTTTAGTGTGCTGGTCAGCTTTCTGGTTTCCCTCCCTCGGGACGTGGACAATTTATACCTTCTCAAAGGCTGACATGAGTCCACGGACCTTTGAGAGATATTTGGATAGTTGTGGGCTGTTGGCTTTGAAGTTTCCTCAGACTTGGTTGACGACTAACTCGAAGTCACTGTAAACAACCAAGTCCTTGGCAAAGCACTCCTTTGCTAAGCGAAGTCCGGCCAGCAGAGTCTCATATTTTGCAGTGTTGTTGGTTATTGGGAATCCGAGAACCATCGAATACTTTATCTCTGATCCTTCAGGCGTCTTCAGCACAATGTCAGCCCCACAACCGTCCTTCATTGAAGAGCCATCCACGTGCAGAGACCAGGCGGCTGGGCCGTGTGATTCCTTAGTATTACAAGTGTCGGAGGCCTCGAGAGCTGGGGTCGTGGTCTTAATTAGAAAGACTGCCAAGGCTTGGCCTTTCAGAGTTGGCCTTGGACGACACTCTATGTCAAACTCACCCAACTCAATGGCCCACTTGACCAACCGTCCCAACGTTTCTGGTTTCTGCAGAATCATTCTCAAAGGCTGGTCGGTCAAGATGATCACCTTGTGTGCTTGGAAGCATGGCCTAAGTTTTCGAGCAGAATACACGAGCGCCAGTGCCATTTTCTCTGCGTGAGGGTACCTTGTCTCAGCGTCAGCCAGGATCTTGCTGATGTAGTACACAGCCTGCTGCCTGCCATGCTGCTGTCTGATCAAGGATGGCTCAAGGCGGTCTCGGACACAGCGAGGTATAAGAACAACTTCTCACCTGGTTGGGGAGAAGTTAAAAGAGGCGGATTCGAGAGGTACCCCTTGAGGCCTTGGAAGGCCATCTCGCAATCGGTCGTCCACTGGAAGTCGTTCGTCTTCGTGCCCCTCAGAGCCTTAAAAAACGGCAAGTACTTCTTGGCCGATTTGACCAAGAAGCAGGACAGAGCTGCCATCCTTCCAGTGAGCTTTTGGACCTCCCTCATAGTCCGAGGACTCTTCCTATCAAGGATGGCCTTATTTTTTCCGAGTTCACTTCAATCCCTCGGTGTGATATAATGTAACCTAAGACCTTCCTAGATGTCACCTTGAATGTACACTTGGCTGAGTTGAGCTTCATCTAGTGCGCTCTTAGGACATTGAAGGTCTCAGACAGGTCTCGGATGTGGTCTTCGGTCACTCTGCTTTTGACGAGCATGTCGTCCACATAAACCTCCACATTCCTCCCGATCTGGTCATCGAATATTTTATTTACGAGCCGCTGGTAAGTAGCGCTCGCATTCTTAAAGTCAAAAGATATGACTTTGTAATAGTATGTCCCTTAGTCCGTCATGAATGAAGGTGCTCCTCATTTTTGGGGCTCATTTTTATTTAGTTGTAGCCCGAGTACGCGTCTATGAAGCTTAAAAGTTCATATCCGGACGTCGAGTCTACAAGTGAGTCTATCCTCGGCAAGGGAAAGCTGTTTTTTAGGCATGCTTTGTTGACGTCCTTGAAATCCACGCACATCCTCCACTTCCCGTTATTCTTTTTTACCATGACGACGTTGGACAACCAGTCTGGGTATTGCACATCTCAGACGAATCCGGCGTTCAGGAGCT
>JAOVVI020019018.1:0-10217 GCA_028571085.2 Nepenthes alata
AAAATTTCAAAGCCTTATTAATGGGTATAGTAACCAATGGTCCAAATAAGGAGGCTTAAGCTGAGAAATCAAAGTCAACAATTCTGAAAATTTACGCAGCCCATCATAATCGAAGGGCCCATTATGCCCCCACGGTCCACAGCACCTCTGGAGCAGTCGCCTTTATGAATCTCAATCCAAGCAAATGTTAATATTTAAACACTTTCAATACCATGATATCTTATTATTCATATATGTTATCAAACCACATAAAAAATAGGTTGACAATAAACATCTTATTACCTAATATTATTTTTAAAATGACTAAAAAACATTACTCAAAATATTTAAAAGCAAAATCTTAAATATTTTTTTCTGATCATTTTGTTTTAACTAAATATATTATAAAAAATGTTGACCTATGTAACACCCAAAGATCATCTTATATTTTAAAATTTTGAGGTTTTTAATTCACTTTACAAACTAATATTACACAATTTATACCCCCCCCCCCTAAAACCATTCAGCGGGCCTTATTTTAAAAATCATATTGATCCATCATAATTGAGAGATTGTAAATATAAATTATGAAAAAAAAAATTTCCCATTTAAAATGCCATAATATAAGTTAAAGATTAAGTTGAATATTCGGTATAAAAGGAGGAACAAGTCATTTACCATATCTAAAAATAATCATCTTACAGGGTAAACCTTGATATATATTTTCCCATTATGATACATGATTTAAGCAATAAACAATAAAAACACTCTCTCTAACATAAATATAAAATTATATCCATTTTTCACCAAAGCTTACGATACATAATACTTAGTATATTAAATCACTCCATTACTTTTTCACTCCAGAAAAAAATATATTATTTTACAATTTAAATTTTTCTGCCTTGATTAATTGTAATCGGAAATATGCTTATAGGACTAACCCACCGGAAGGATTAACCAGAAAAATTCACAATACAATTTAATATCAATTTTGAATAGAAATTAGTAATGATAGTTTAAAAAAAAACATGTCATATTAAAAAGCCGGGGCCGTCAGTTTTCTCATAAATTCAATGTTGCATTCTACAGCTTTGCTAAAGCTTTAGATATCACTAATTCTTGCGATCATATTTTTAAAAATAATAAAACTTCTTGACTTTAAGACAGCGTCAATAATAAATGAAAACGAGAATATCAAGGACACCATGTAATAGATATTCTACATTAAAAAGCATACACGTTAACACAATGGGTGGTTCTACAAATCACAGTGGCTGGTTTTGGTAAATGCCGCGGCGGTAGAATTGGAGAGTGGCGGTTGACTTAGTGATGGGAATAAAATCTCTTCAATGAAACAAAATAGAAAATAATCTCCGCCATGTGTAATTTCTAGTTTGCATGAACAATAGAAATCTTGCAAAAAAAAATTAATCTGAAAAAATATAATATCAATAAGAGATGTCATCTCTTTAAAAACCAGAAAAATGAAAAGATGTGTACCTGATTTTCATAATCTTCTTGGAGATGCTATTTGAAGATCATCACCACCTCCCCCATGCTTCCCTTTCCTTTCATTCAAAATTTTCCTTCTTCCTTCTTTATTGCAACTGTAACAAATTGATTAGTCTATCATGGTGACGACGTCGTTTGCTCTACTGTCAGGCTGATTTCCTTCTGGGCCTTCCACCTGCATTGAGCTTTTGTAAGGATCTGCCATCAGCATCATATTTAATGGTACTTCAAATGAAAGGCACTGCATGGCTTGATAGAAGTGGATTGTAAAATAATCAACTGTTTAGAAGATTGAAAATCTAGAGACAAAATCGTACGAGACGTATATCACAATTGGACTTCTTCAAAGGTGGACAATACATCAACAAATAGAGCTCTATTAAGGTGATCTTATATATTTTTTTTTTATCTATGATGAGAATTTCATTATAATAATTTAAATGACTAAAACTATAACACATTAAAATATATTAAACTAAATTTATAGTGATAGCCGTTCATGTTACCAAAATAAAATCTTCGTTGTTGAGAGTTTGAAGAAATCAAAAATAGAACTCTAACAACTACCTGATGAGTTGGCCGGTAACTTAGAACTCAAAACCAACTTACCACCCAATATTAAAACAGTGACAATGTATAATTGACAAATCTAAGGTCTATCTGGTATTATTGCTAGGAAAACATCTTCTTAAGGAATAAACAAAAGCAAGTGGATTTTCTTCGTTAGAAAACCTTCTATAAATCTAATTAGGGTCTCTATAAATCACTGTGTATTCAACAAATTTCAATTTAGAATTTTTCTTTCAAAGAAGAAAAAAAAGCTTTTAAGACTTCTAACGTAAGCTATAAACAGCTTTTTCCCCAAAATAGTTACCTTTGGTACTACAACAGCGAGGAAGAAAATCAGAATGACTGTAATGTTAGAGAGAAATGAGGCTGAAAGACTCCAATTATTGAAGACAGCTCCTGAAAAAACGAACTCCCTGATCCATACAAATGGAACAAGACATAAATCACTACCAACAGGCAAAAAAGAAAGAAGATTATTTGAAGCTCAAATAGGATAATGATGGTGCATAATTTGTCAAGATCTAACCTGTAATGCAAAAGTAATGTCCATTACATCGACTTTCAGGGATACTTTTTCGATTTTCTGAAACTGACCAAACTTGAGAAGTCCCTGCATATTAAATCATCCTAAGTATCCGGCTGAGGAAATGTGGATTCAAAGCTCAACAGGGAAAGGCTAACGTAAATTACCTGGTCACTTAGTACTCTGCACATACTTGATAGCTCTGAGATCCCAACTGGCCTCATTTTCAATGATTTGCACATATCCTCGTATGATTTATTTAGCTGCAATTGGGAGCATGAACTCTGAAATAGGTTATATGTTTGCAAATGTGCTTCCCAATCTTACTAGCTGAAAGTGGTATGTTATGTACCTCCCCAATAGTTGTGGCCTTCTTACCCCCACGAAAAAGCTTAACCGTAGAACAAAGGATGATCTGTTGACATAAACGATTTGATAATGTTAAGTTTGATCTGCATTCATTTTGTATGACCAGCCATTTGAAAACCCGACCAAAATAGTTTGCAGTAGAACAATGTGAATTTTGAATTGGAATTCTCATGATATAGATCTATTATGTTTAGACCTATCATTTTATTCTATATACTTATCTTATTTTGCTCTAGAATTTTGAGTGAGCTTTCAAAACACGAGATTGTAGCTGCCTCTTGTGTAACCCTATTTTCAAAAATAGTGAAATTTCTCCTCCTTTACTCGTGATCGTTTTCTTTCAGAATTTTAAATATGATATTTCATTATATGATTGTTTATTATTTTACTATTACTAATCTCACAAATTCATAAAAGATAAAATATTGCTATGGACCTCGCTGAGCCATGAGAAATGTAGGTGGACAGCACAGGAACCTGGGCTGCTGTTTGGTAGGTTTGGTTGTTTGAGAGGATTGCCAAACATAAGTGCCACCCGGCACACTTTGACCAAAGAGTACTGATTTTGAGACACCCTTGGCTGAGTTGTTGTCTCATCAATCAAAATTGTAGCTAGAAGTTCAAACTTGTATAGGCACACTAACACAGTCAACCATGGCTCAGATGATAGAAGAGATCAGAGTAGGAAATTGAGCAAGTGTAAAATATTTTGAGGAAATTGGAGATGTCAGGGCTGAGGAGAGATGCAATTAAATTCATATATCCTACCATACTTAAGCATATAGAAACCTATACTTATAAGATATCTCAATTTGATAAAAACAGGACCTCCTCAATGACAATCCTATCCTGTTGAAAAAATAATATGCTTTAAAATAAACTAGAATAAAATATCACAGTAGTTTCATAAATGAACCTAATTGCAATACCAAAATTGCTGAATTTTGGATTTTGGCCTGGACTTGTGTTATTTATCGTGTGGAATGTGATCGACTAACAACCATTTTCTAGTCATTTACAACGACTGTTAACCAGGAAGATCTTGAATGATTCATGCATCGTGGGATGGCAATGTAAAATATCCTATGAAATCTTTAAGAGAACATATACACTTACAAGCAGCCATTTCCGTTATTTGAGATTCAATCAGGACATCATAATCTTATGGGTTTCTTCAAACTTTAGCTTGATTTAGTGTGGTTTTTATCAATTCAAGAGAAAATGAGAGGCATCTCGGGACACTGCTTCTTTATTGGGACAAAAAAAAATTAACACTAACAGAAGTCTGTATGTTCTAAAACTGAATGTCTAGATGATCATGTCTCAATATGGGAGTATGAAATATACAAGAATAACAAATTCATCATCAAAGTCCAGAAAGAAAGAAACAGGAGCACATACTTGTTGATGTTGAGGAAGAGATTGAATGGTCTCCACTGTAGGGGACCTATACGTATTTGACAGAGCAGCAGCCATATGATCAACTTGAACCTGCTAGATGGTACAAGGAGAATTCAGCATATTCGGTGAACATGGATGTAAAAGGACCATAATACTATGAAGGGAAAATTTTGATAATCTGCAGTAATGTGTAGAATTCCTACAGGAACTTTTTAGACGAGAAAACAAAAACCTATAAGCTGGAAACCAAGATGTGAAAGTATGAATTTGGGGCAACTTTAAGCTAAATGGCAATATCAGAGGTAGATATTCTAGATACTACTTGAATCACAATCTAATCATAGAATAGCAAGTTAAAGAACCAACTAATATAATATCATGTAGGCAAATAAATATGGAGGAAAGAAAAGTGGAACAGATAGCAAAAGCTAAGAGGTTAGAGCATATTCAATCAAAATGTATGCTCAATACAGAAAGCATTGATTTAATAGTATGATTCTAAGCAGATTTACGTCTTCAATCTGATGAAGCTCACATGTAATGCAATGCCAAAGTGGGCACTTACAATGTCAATTTCTTTTGAATCTTGTGAAGCTGGAACGTCCTGTAGATCAAAAGATATGTTCTGCTCGGACAACATATTTACATGACTCATGTTTTGTTTTATCTCTGCTTCTAGGATCACAATGGCACTCCTGAATCAGAATATCAATGTCAGATTGGAATTTATGGTTTCACCGTCAAAAGCATGAAAGCATTTAAAGCAAAGGCATGAAAGAATTTATGTCATATTTACATCACATAATGTTGGGTATTTTTTCCCTCATGAATGTCATCTCCAAAATTTAAAGCAAAGCAGCCCACTGATAAGATTATAGCACATGATGAATGCATCACTAGGATGGCCATACCTATTTTAGTGAACTTATGCTAGTGTAGCATATTAATGAAGCAACCAGACTGTTATAGCAATGAGATATTTTAGTCAACTTCCACTACAGTGAAGAATTTTAGTGAAGCAACAGTCACATATTTACATCAAACAATCTGATTCACTTGCCACAGAAGCACTGAAAGGGGGGGGGGGGCCTCAAGAGATAGCCCTTTACTAAATCTGTTGTCATCTGATTAATGCCATTATATTTTGTTCTCACACCATTGTTGTTTCAGATCCTAGTTTATCGTTTGGGTATTCAAACTCTGCAGAATAATGGAGTTTTGGCCTAGCATTGAGATATTGAAGCTGGTATTAAAATAAGCCCACTACATGACAAACCTGCAAATGCAAAGAGCTTTCCTCATATCACCCGATGCAGCAGCAACTTTCTGTCATTGGAAGGTATGCCAGTCTCTTAAAACACTTTGGAACAGAAAGCAAAACGATCCATGGTAGCAAAGCCTCAGGGTTGATGACAATTTTGAATTTCTAAACAGATAGTAGATGCAAGTGTCGTGTTTCAAAATCCTTCAACTGTATTAATTGTTAAATGTTTAATAAATTGTTAGATGACTCTGAAGATTGGAGTGCACTTCTACAATTGGATGGTCCAGATCATGGGAAAAATGCCCATGCGTGCAGATTTGAGTGCTAAAAACAGCATAAGAACCTAAAATTTAGCCAATTGAGTTCCCTTGAACAACAAGATCATGCCCACTTCAGCAGCCTTTTACTCTCACCTTGACAACTACAGGAATAGAAGTAACTCAATGCTATAAGACATCATTTTTTTTTGTTGATTTTATTACTACTGTAATATATTATGCATAAAGCAACAAGGATGAGGTATCAGAAAGGGGAAAGAGAGAAAGAAATTAGAAGTCAATACTCACTCTGGCACATAGCTCCAAGGCCTGTGGTTGAAATACTGTGTAAGGAAGTGCCTGCTTGGAAACATTAAGTTGCATGTCAAAAACACTTTGATTACCTTTGTGCCAATTCAAAAGCAGTATGTCCCAATCAACTAGTTCGCATTTCTGAGGTGCTTCAACAACTTCTAAAAGTAAGTGTCAATAGCACTAGCAACATATCATGGTTATCAAAAACAGCCGGTGGAATGTGGATTAAATTAACAGCCATCCAGATAGAAACATTATTTTACCAGAAGCCTTTCTTGAAGAATCTTCAAAATCTGATCTTTCGAGTAAGTGTGAAATGTTAACACTGTTGGCTTGCCTGGTGCAAGAAATCAATAGTAGTCAGCATGCAAGAAGTTGCTGTTATAGAGAAGCCTGCTTTCGTTATGACTTCTGTTATGTATATAAAGGGGAGTGTAATTTAAATCTATGGAAAGGTAGACAAGCAAGCATGCATCAAATATGGGAAAATTGAAGTCCTTAACAAAAATCAAGGCAGCTAAATAGGTTTAAGTCAGGGAAACAATCTCTCCGCAGTAATACGATCAGGCTTTCTATTTCTAACCCTCTAAAAAGGACACAATATCAAAAGCCTCATTCATTAGACCACCCCAGCAACAAGAAGAGAATTAAATAAAGAAGTTGTTAAAGTCAATCAAGTAATGCTCTTTACTTTTAGTTGCTTAATATCAACATACTTTGTCACAATATCACCTCCAAGTGGCATCACGCCACCTGAACATTGGGCATAGAAGCTTCTAAGAGAAGAAAGCAAAAAACAGAAAAGGGCAATTTCCATGTGGATACTGCTTTATATCGGACAGAAAGTCTAGTGAAATATTTTGTAGAACTGAAACAAGATTGAGCAACGTAAGAGTCATCTTATGGAGTAAAGAGCTCACAGTTCAATGACTCCAGTCTTGGAAGAAAACGATTAGCCAGGTCTATTCTATTTGCTATGCCTGAAAGAGCACAGAATGCATGAGAAACTTCTTGATAAGAATGGACAAGAGGCTCTCGATACAAATATAGCTATTTCTTACCTATTAAAACACATCTCGAGAATGGCAGAGTAGTAAGCATAAATAACTCATGGAGCACGGAACAGTCTTTCGTGATTAAGTAATCAAGTTCATCAACAATCAAAAGCCTGATAGGGATAATAAGTTGAACATAATGATCATAAGAAACATGTTTAATTAGCTAACAATTAAAATGTTTCAGATAAATTAATCAGATTCTGCGTTAAATGTTTTAAAATCTAACTCTCAGCACCACATGTTTCTTCTGGCAAGTGTTGAGATACCAGCATGTAGTGGTGAAGATATAATTCTTACAGCATCTTCCTGCTAGATGACCGCCCATCTCCAGAATATAGATTCTGAATATAATTTAGAGCCGCAATTGAGCCATTGATATTCTTCTGTGGTTGGATTTTCTGGACTATCTGCAAAAGCAAAACAACATTTATCCATAGGTTTGTTGTCCATTAATTATTTGTATGCTTTACTTATCATACCTTACAGAAAACTTCAGAGGGATTTGTGAGAGATGTACAATTCAAGGATAACACATCTGGTTGCTGAACACTGGCCTGATCAAGTAAGACGATTCCAAAACATGAGCACGGACTGAAGAATAAATTTATCCATATAAAAGTGATTAAGATGCATATGCAGAATGAAAAGTTTGTTTCCAGTAAATAAAATGATAACAATATGCAATAGAGATAAGACAAATCAATTCCGATCTTACAATGAGGTCATAACCTCATATGAAGCCAAGTTCGTGAATTGGGCAGCCAAATTTAGTTAATGAATTCAATTAGGTAGCCAAATCATATGCATTTCACAAATCATATGCATTATATGCAACATCATTAGTTTTATCAATGGGATTGGGGAGCACAGAAATTTGGGAAAATGGAAGCATCTTATAGGGCAACATTATTCTTTGCTGTATCAAGTGCTCCTCTTCACTCCTATTGATTGGCAATGGGAAGAAATTTAATCAACATAATCAAGAAGATAACCAACTCCACAGGGAGCAGAACTTGAAAAACAGAATGCCTAACTCAGCACTTAATTCCTCCAGAATAAGAAAAGCCAAGAGTGAACATCGCAGTTTTTTGTTTTTCCATTAAAAAAATGCATACTTCAGCTCACAAGGAGCACAGAAGATTCCTTTACAGGAGAACATTAATCAGACATGCCAAACTGTAATCCGGACTAGATCAACATGTACACCGAAGGAATGAAATATAAGTTCATCGCAAACGTACAAATGAATTGCTAAAATATCCTCAGAGAAGCAATTGACGCACCATTGGTTTCCGAATGCAGAGTTTTAACATGTACAGTAGTAATGTGAATTGTTAATCCAACTAAATTACTGAATGTAACAATCATAAAAGAATTTGAAAGCAACACAAGCTTCAATCAGAGGAGTCAGAAGACAGCACGAACTGGATAGTAGAAAATGCAGTATTTGATTTTTGCTTTACCTCCTTTCCCCAGTCTGCCATTGACAGCTTGACTTTTTCCATAATCATGGTCTTTCCAGTCCCTGGACATCCGCATATATATAAACTCCCAGATTTCGCTAGTTTCATGCACGACTTGCAAAACTCCAAAGCCCTAGAATACTCCTCTTCTCTACAGACTACCCGGGACTGTGCTGTCGAGACGTGCAATGCCTCCTTTACAGCTCTCATCTGCTCACAGTCTACAGATAATATTTACTAAATTAATACAGACAATATCAAGTTCATTAATTTTTCATTGAATTTCAATATCTTTTTTTTCAAATTTGGCCCTAATCTATTCAGAACTAATTCACTGGGATCCAGATTTATTCAATTTACATCTCTATGTTATAAAATTGAGACTGAATAAATTAAACTTTCAGAATTGCTGCAGTTTAAAAAATAGTTCAAAATAGATTGTCATCGGATTATATGTATTTTATTAGATCGTCATTGTACATTGCGATAAATTAATGAAAACTATAGCAGAAATTAATTCAAGTCCGCTGACAGTTTCAGTCAATGTACCTCGCGGATTCCATTTCGATTCGGCAAATAAAACCTCGCATGATTTCTTTAATGGAGATTCACGCGAGGTCGATAGTTTATCGCTAAATTCTCTTCCGAGTCCCTGTTAGTTTACCAAATCAGTTGTCGATGTCAGTTTATATTGTGGTTTGCAGATACAAGCAAGACATGAAACTTGAGAGTGAAAGAGCCTAACTCACGTTTGAAGAAGAGTTTGGGCTACCATTGAAGCACCGGCGAGGAGATTTCCATTTCGCCGGCGACGGCTTCTGCGACGGCGGGGGAGAGATCGCACTGTCCTGTGTTGCTCTCGATGCATGAGATCTCAATTTTCGTTTTGGCAGTGTGTGCACGTCAACGGCTTTTATATCCCCCGGGTTCTCCATTTTCACAGCGATTGCTTCCTTGACGGCATTCTGGCCCACGGTTACTGATGTGATCCCGTCGGCGATTGTCGGCATCGTCAGACGAACGCTCAGCAATAAACTAATGGAGGGAGAATACCGTAGGTATGAGATTGGATCTCGCCATATATGTAAATATCGAGAGTCGACAATTAGCGGGAAATTTTGCGCTGAGTGACATTCTTTCCCCGCCAAGTGATTTTTCCTTTTTTTTTGTTTTTTTTTTGTTTTGGTGTTAGTGAACGGGTTTGTAAAGAAAATTTCAAATATTAATTTTTTTTTATTTTAAGAGTAACATTTATTCAGAAATATTAAAGTACAAAGAATAAAATATTTTAATATTGATGCGTACCTGGATCCGACTTCGAACAGATTCGGATTCTCCTAAGTAGATGACCTGGCTCCGTTCACTGAGTGCAGACCCTGCACACCACTAAAGCGAACAAGAGGTCAGCGTTAACGGCGGGAGGTTATCCCACCGAAAACACTCCGACGCTCAAGTCAGTAACGAGTCTCTCAAATATAAGAAACTGGGAAGAAGAAGAGCGAA
>JAOVVI020019019.1:0-10217 GCA_028571085.2 Nepenthes alata
ATTTAGTTTCTCAACCTTCCACTTCAAATGATAGGTTGATTATTGTATATAACACCCTTCAAGATCAAATTGATGTTGAACAACCAATCAATATCATTCCACAAAATACTGATCCTATTTCAGTTAACCATGATGTTCAAAATTTACCTTAAATAGTTGTACAATATACTCCTATTGAGAATAATGATACAACATTTAGAAGGTCTACTAGAATAAGAAGATCAGCAATCCCTAGTGATTAGATTGTATATTTACAGGAGTCTGACTACAATATTGGAAGCAAAAATAATCCTGAAACGTTTTCACAAGCTATGAGTTGTAATGAATCACAATTATGATATAATACCATGAAAGAATATATGAATTCCATAAGTAGCAATAGAGTCTAAGATATTATTGAATTGCCTAAATTGTCGAAAGCCATAAGGTGTAAATAGGTCTTTAAGATAAAAAAAAATTCAATAAGCAATATCAAAAAATATAAAGTAAGACTCGTTGGTAAAGGATATACTCAAAAAGAGAAAATTGATTGTATGGAGACTTTTTTCAATATCTACGAAAAATTCTCTTCGCATTATTTTGGCATTGGTTGTTTATTTTGATATAGAATTACAACAAATAAATGTGAAAATAGTATTTCTAAAAGGTGATCTAGAAAAAAATGTTTATAGGAAACAGCCAGAAGGATTCTTCTCTAATGATGGTGAGCAATTGGTATGCAAGCTCAAGAAGTCCATATATGGATTGAAACAAGCCTCCCGTCAATTATATTTAAAATTTAACGATATTATCTCTTCATTTGGTTTTGAAGAGAATATTTTGGATCAATGTATATACCAAAAAGTCAGTAGGGGTAAGATTTTTTTTCTTATTTTGTATGTGAACGATATTTTACTTACATCCAATGATAAATGTTTGCTATATAATATGAGATAATTTCTCTCTGATAAATTTAAAATGAAAGATATGGGTGATACATCTTATGTCATTGGCATTAAGATACATTGAGACAAACTACGAGGTATTCTAGATTTGTCTCAAGAGACTTATATCAATAAAACTTTACAGAGGTTTCAGATGAAAGATTGTTCACCAAATATAGCACCAATTGTGAAGGGTGATAGGTTCAATTTGAACCAATACCCAAAAAATTATTTTGAATGGGAACAAATGAAAAACATTACATATGCTTCCGCTGTTGAAATTTGATATATGCTCATGTATGTACAAGACTTAACATCGCATTTACAGTTAAAATGTTGGGAAGATATCAGAGTAATCCACGTATAGATCACTGAAAAGTTGCTAAGAAAGTGATGAAGTATCTCCAAGGTACCAAAAACTATATGCTTACATATAGACTGACTGACAATTTGGAAGTACTGGGGTACTCCGATTCAGACTTCAATGGATATGTTGATTCACGTAAATCAATATCTGGTTACATATTTATATTTGCCGGTGGAGCTGCATCCTGGCGGAGTACAAAGCAAACCTTAATTGCTATTTTCACTATGGAAGCCGAGTTCGTTGCTTATTTTGAGGCTACAAAGTGTGGTGTATGGATGAAAAATTTTATGTCCGGGCTTAGAGTGGTCGATTCCATCACAAGGCCATTGAAGATATATTGCGATAATTCAACTGTTATTTTTCTGACTAAAAATAATAAAAGTAGCAGCCGAAATAAACATATCGACATTCAATTTTTAGCCATAAAGGAGCGCATTAAAGGAAAAAAAATTACTATTGAGCATATTAGCACTTAATTGATAATCGATGATCCTTTGACAAAAGACATGCCACCATTGAAGTTCAAGGATCTTGTAACAAGAATGGGTTTGAGTTCATTTTGTGATTTTCATTGTAAGGACAATGATATTTAATAAAATTCTTATTTATTTGTGATGTTTCTCAAAATTTTTGTGTACACATTAGTTGATTTTTTAGAATATCATAAATTATTAGACAAAAAATAAACATAAGATTTATTCATAAAGTAACGTTACTATATTCAGATATGTCTTGAGAAATGTAATATATTTTAATACATGGATGATACTACTCATTAATAGAAAATTTATCACCATAATTCATATATTTATTTCTTAAGTTTGAGAATTGATGAGTTTGATTATCACATCAAATAAAATATAGACCAAGTGAGAGAATATTAACGGTTCAGTTTCATCCAGCTTTGAAACTGAAGCATTGGTGGCCCATGTTAATTGCTAATAACGCACCATAATTGTTCTCCATTATTTCTCCATTAATTCTCATTGGTAACGCCTCAATCAGATAATTGATGGAATTATCTGATAAATTGAAATGAGTTGGTTTTGTCCCCAAGCATCTTCTCTGCAATACACCATCGACGGAGAGAAGCCGTGCTCGGAAGCTTCAAAACCGGGTGAAGTCAATGGCGAAGAAAAACAGAGCAGAAAATTCAATGGCTGGAGGTTAGTAATTCTTCCGCATTTTGGTCCTTAAATGGCATAATTAGGCCGGTATAAAACCTTACACATTGAACACGCTAAACCAGCACTAAATCATCCATGACATATTACCTAACAACTTCAATCATTATTGCCAAGTCCAATACAAACTATAGCTGTGACATATTTTTCTCGTGATGTTTAGAATACGCTAGCTTTCTACAAACAAGAAACACTTAACAGTTATCCTGTGACAGGAAAAAAAAAGAGTTACGATGCAGAAGAAAAGTGAACTGCAGTAATAAATTGACTAAGAAAAGGTCATTGATCAATCAAATTCAATAATTGTGAAACTCCAATTGATGGGCTCCAATGTAATGGAGCTACAACCAAAAGCAACTTATAAATAAGTTCGGAAGGACTTCAATGAGCAAAAGTTCAAATCAAGGAAGCAGCATGGGAAGACTGAGCAATCAAAAATATGTTTTCCATACCAAAACTCAAGCAAAATGGAGCTCTTAGGAAATTAAAATCACTTTATAGTTGTAAATTATACCTCAATCCTGATAACTTCCTTTTGCAATACAAACCTGAGCTGCTGAGTTTCCTGAATATTAAATATAACATTAGTTATTTTCGTACGAGTTACAAATAGAAAATTAAGAGCAAAATAGCAAATTAAGTTTTGAATTTAAAGATACTCAAAATTTCTAAATTAATCACATATTATTAAGGTGAACCACACTGGCCAAAGTACACCATGAAAGTTATATGAGATAATGCTAATGATAATTTTCAAAGGAAACAAATATAAAATCAGACAATTGTTACTAGAATACAGCACTACCATTTTATAAACTATCATGCATTTTAATAAAGCAAATGAAGCAAATTTCTAGAATTCTGACCAGATACAAAAATAAATTGATTCAAAAACCCTAATTTCAGAGGATATGGAACAAGAGAAAATACCTCAAATGGCCAACCATCTACAACAAAAACATCTAAAGAGTAACCATCTGTAGTAGAAAAGGCATGTGCCTCCTGGATATTCAAGCCTACCTCTGAAAGCAAGGAAGTCAACTGCAAAATTCTTCACAGTCAGAGCATTAATCATGTCGATTGAGAAAAATCATGTGCAATAACGATATTCTTTTCCTGGTCCACACAACTAAAAGGAAAGATGCTATCTTTACAATTAAAGATGACAGGCAATAATTTGTCCAAAAATCACACCACACTTGGCATGATCGTCATAATTTGTTGTATTAATACTTTCCCTATTTAGGGTAATGTAATTGGCTAATTTTCAGCCTTGTAATTATAATATCATTACTCTATATGATGGAAGAAACACACAGAATGTGAGGCATGCAATTCAAATCAAACCTTTGATATGGTATCAAAGCCAAAAACCCTAATCATCTAATCTTTTCCTCTTGTTTCAATGGTGGTCATCCCTCGGTGTGCTTCAAAATCGTAGGATATTTTGCATTCTTGTGGATTTAGTTCGTGGATTTTGTCTTCAACATTTCATGGGTTCTCAATTTTGTGGGTTCTCTGGATTTTTTGGCACCAGCAGCAGGAACTTCACTAGTTTCAGGGACTTTTCTGGATTTCATGGGTTATAAATTAATTGGATTTTCTAATTTTCTGGCTTCAGGGACTTTGCTAGCTCACTTTGTGGAACTAGACTTCTGTTTCCAGTTGATTTAAGGCGTGGAAACGTATTAAAACATTGGTTTTCTCTCACACAGGGGTTTCTCATATTAACGTAATTGTAGCATTAATTTGGAATTGCAGGTATTTCTTCAGACTAGTGGCAATGGGTAACTCAAATTTGTTCACGTACACTTCACAGGAAAAGATTATTCTATGCGGGAATTTCAAATTTGTTTATTTGTCATTGGAAAAGACCTATGGGTTTATATTGATGGAAGTAAACCATCCCTAACACACAAAAAATTACTTTATGGAAAGTTAAAAATGTTAGGTTTATGACCTGGATCCTAGGATCACTATCTTAAATCACAACATTATAATACCGCCAAAGATATATGAAAGTATTCAGAGAAAGTTTATCGTCAAGATACTACAGTCAGACAATTTCAATTAGAATAAGAGATCGCAAGTTACACTAAAGGCAATCTCTCCATTTAGGACTATTTTTCAAGATTTCAAAATTTATTTGTAGAATTTGCTAATCTGACTTATACTCAAGTACCAAAAGAATCCCTCTCGGCCATCCAGTCAAATCATGATCAAAGTAAGCAAGATCAATTTTTAACAAAATTTCATCTAGATTTCAAGGCAACCCATTCCAACTTGATTAACCATACTCCTTCCCCCCATTAGATGTATGCTTTGGGAGTTACTTTGCGAAAAACAATGTCTTCCAACACAGGTTACTTTCCAACAAGAAAAGATGTCTTTTAATGCAATTGCATCTGCCTCACATGGGATAGGAAAGGGTAGAGATTTGCGGACAGTGCAATGTTACAATTATAAGGAATATGGGCTTATTGCTGCTAACTATGGAAGAAAATTTTGCAACTACTACAAGAAGCAAAGACATATCATCAGTGAGTGCCCTACTTGTCTCCAGAATTGCCAAAATAATACCTATCAGGTTTCAATTAGTTCTTCTCCTTCTTCTGCAAGATATTCTACAACAGGAGGGTGGCCTATCATCACTTCAAAAATGGTTCAGCAGATGATTATTTCAACATTTTCAACCCCGAGACTTTAAGGTAAAGGTATATAACCATCTATGTCTTGGCTTGTTGACTCTAGTGCTTTTAATAACATGATTAGTTCCTCCAATGTACTCCACAATATTAGGTTATATCATGGTCCTTCCTGCATTCAAATCGCTAATAGTAATTAATTGCCTATTCATGTGATTGATTATATTCACTCCTCAATGATTAATGTATTTGTATCTCCTGAGCTCTCTACTAGTCTCATTTCTGTAGGACAATTAGTTAATAATAATTATGACCTTCAATTTTCTCGTGATAGTAGTCTTACGCAAGATCGGGTAACGATGAAGATCCTCGCGAGGGGCCTAAAGTTGGACGAGGGTATCCATCAATTTTTCCATTCCTCATTGTGTTTCCTTATCTTGTACTATTGCTATCAAAAAAATAGGAGTGAAGTATGGCACAAATATTTGGATCATCTTAATTCTATTGTTTTATCTCATCTTATGAACTCCAGCATATTAGGCAATAATGATCAAATTTTCACTAAGCCTTTTGATTGCTCTACTTGTAAACTTGAAAAGAGTAAGTCTATTTTGTTTCCCTCTCACAATAGCCATACTACTAAACACTATTTTGGATTGATCCATAGTGATATCCAGTGTATTGCTCATACATAAATGATTATAGTAAATATACCTGGATTTATTTTCTTCATTCAAAATCTAACATATTTTCTTTCTTTCAAAGTTTTGTATCCTACAATGAAACTCAATTTTTGTCGATCATTAAAATTTTAAAGTCAGATTCTAGTAGTAAATATATGTCTCATGAATTTCATAATTTTCTTTAGTCCCTAATGCCCTTGTCCATAGACACAATAAAATGGGATTGTTGAACGAAAAAATATCACCTTTTCAATATTGTCCGAACGTTATTACTTAAATCTTCTGTTCCATTCAAGTTCTAGGCAGAAACATTTTCTATGGCAGTTTATTTAATTAACTGATTACCCCCATAGACTTTAAATTTTGAGACTCCCTATTATTGCCTATATCATTAGCATCCTCCTTATCTTAATTTGCATACATTCGGTTGTGTTTACTATGTCCATGTGCCACCTCATGAACGATACAAATTTTTTGCCCAATATGTTAAATGCGTATTCATGGGAAACAGCATGTCACACAAAGGCTATGCTTGCTATGATCCCTATATGAAAGATTTCGTATTCCTCGACATGTTGTATTCTTTGAAAATAAGTCTTTATTTTCAACTCATATTGAATCGCAATCTATATTACATTCTCTCCTCATATTCAATGATGACACTCCTACTCCAAAACGATTTACACCTGTATCTTGTGTATCAACGAAGATGTCCAACTAGGGCCACTTCCTGAGTCTAATCTGCCACTTGAACTAGTACCCAATGTGCCACTCTCAAGAGACATATCCACTGACTCTTATCCACACATTTTACTAGAATCTCTCAACTTCCAAATTGGTATGGACTTTTGACTTCACCTCACACTACAGTGACTTTTGTTCCTATTCAATCATGGTATTCTAAAGCTATTAAATATGAATGTTGACACAAGGCAATGTAAGAGGAACTTCTAGCACTTTAGACTAATCATACATGAGATGCATTCCTTATCCTTCTCGTGTTAAACGAATTGGGTGCAAATGGGTTTGTTCAATTAAACTATATTTTGACGACATCGTTCTAAGGCTTGATTGGTTGCTTTGGGTAACCGGTAACAATACGGGATGAACTATAAGGAGACTTGCTTCGGTCGCAAAAAATGACTACTATCCGAACAATTATTTTCATTGTCGGGTCACTAGAGTGGTCATTTCATCAAATGGATGTCAAAAATATATTTCTCCATGATAATCTCAACGGAGATATTTATATGATCCTCCCACCAAGTTTGACATCCTTTTCATCTTTGGATGTATGCAAATTAAAGCGGTCCCTATATGGACTGAAACACACTTCCAGAGCATGATCTAACAAATTTAGATCCACACTTCTCCAATATTCATTCATGCAAAGATGCTATGACTCATCTATTTTTCTCTACAAAACTTCTACTAGAATTGTTCATTTTCTCATTTATATTAACGATATTGTTTTTATTGAAATAGACTTTACCTTGATTAGCCGTCTTCAACAACACCTTAAGGCCTCCTTTTATATGAAGGATCTTGGTCCTCTTCGTACTTCCTCGGGTTGAAAGTTTATATTGACTCATTAGGTATATTTTTAAATCAATATAAGTACACACAAGACTTAATTTATTTGACAAGTCTCCAAGATGCATCTTTTGTTGATACTCTCATACAATTCAATGTACGATATCGCTGAGACAATGGTGCTATCCTTTCTAAACCAACTAAGTTTCGGCAACTAATTAACAGCCTGAATAATTAATTATTACTCAGCCTAACATTTCATTTGTTGTCCAATAAGTTAGTTTATGCACACTCAATAGCACCCACATTTGACAACGGTTCGACGAATTATCCAATATCAAAGTGGGTCATCTAATCATAGGTTATTTTTCCCAACCGGGTCTTCTCTTCGTCTAATTGCTTACAATGACAATGATTGGGCCAAATGTCATGATACTAGATAATATGTTACTAGTTGGCGTATATTTTTTATCGACTCTTTCATATCATGGAAAAGTAAGAAGTAGGATCATGTTTCTAAATCCTCCACTAAATATAAATATTGTGCTACGTATGCAGCACATTCTAAGAATGCCTGCCTTCATGGGCTTCCTAGTAAGCTTGGCTTCAATCAGTCTAATCCCATTTTACTTCATGCTAATAACACTATTGCCATAAAAATAGCAACTGATGCTGTGTATCATAAACGCACAAAGTATATTGAGGTCGACTGCCATTATATTAGTGAGCCCTTGATAAAAATCTTATTTCTCTTCCTCATATTTCAACAAAATTTCAAAATGATGATATATTCAACAAAGTCATGACACATCAACGACATCAATTTCTTATTAGCAAATTAATACTTTTTTATCGATCAGCATGAATTTGAGAGGGGATAATAAGTAATAAGTCATCCATAAATCAAGCCACACCCATAGACCATGCCACATTTAATTATGGCATAATCCTTACAATATATTGTATTAATGCTTTTCCTATTTAGGGTGATGTAAATAGCTGATATTTAGCCTTGTAAATAAGATACGATTACTCTATTTAATGAAAAAAACCCTCACAATGTGAAGCATGCAATTCAAATTAAACCTTTGACAAAAGATACATAAAGAAGCCTACAACTCAATAAAGAAAATATGAGGACCCAAAAAAAGGTAAATTAAATGATCTAGACAACAGTAATGCACACATGAAAATACATGCAATGGCAAAGGCTTACATGGACGTGCAAAATGACATATGGAGAGTGCAGATGAATAAAGAGAATAGTGCCTGCATGTATCTGCCCCCCCTCCCACAAAACCCCGGGGGGGGGGGGGGAGAGACAGAATTCCTTTCAAGTCATCATGCATTCAAGAGCTATGGGACCCTTGCCTGTGTTTAGGAATATAATCATATAGCCAAACCTCCCTCCCCCATCCCCTCAAAAAAAAAGGAACAAAAGAAAGTGAAAATTAAAGCTTGGTGAAAATGTTAAACATGTCTCTAGTAACTTCAGATCCCAGAAACACAAGATGCTGTGAGTCTGTGAAAGGAACTTTTTGTTCCGAAACACAATAAAAGTTTCGGCCCCTTGAAAGATTAGCGGAAGCAGTACGAAATCAAATATTCAATACATGTAAAAAATATTTAAATCTCGATGATATAAACAATAACAAGCATAAAAAGTAAGTCAATAAGCAATAATAAACAATAGAGAATTTTTGGTGACGAAAGAAAAACTCGATACTTGCGGCTATTGAGAAAAACCCTCCGGGCTTCAACGGCCAGGGAAGATATCCACTATGAAAATCAACTTACAGATCGAGTGATACAGACGCGCTAACCTAACCGATTTACTCCCGTCTTGTAATCCCTACCAATGAACTCCTTGGATTTTACCTGCGGCAACAAAATCAGACACCTTCCGATTTTCACGTCAATTTTTCCTCACATGCCGCTTGAGTTGCCGCACACAACTGGAGCCCAGTGTCCACGCCACCGACGTCGCCACGAAAGTTAACAGGCGGGAAGAGGTATATAGGATAAAGCACTTTGTGGAGAGAAAACTTTGTTAATGAAGCGCACCCATTGAAGAGAAGTTTTCTCAACAATGGAGCACACAAATGAGAGGTTTTTCAAGATAGATGCTACTCCAAGGTCGTTCAAAAGCCCAAACAAGAGTTAGGGCAACTGAAAAAATGGAGAACTATATAGAGAGGCTCGAAAAATGCGTTTAAAAAAAGTGACCATTGCCGCGGCACTCGAGCAAGCAGGCGGCAAGCGTCGGGCGTGAGGCTACTAGTTTGGCACTCGAGCGCACATCGAGCGAGTAGCAGGCGCGAGGCTGCTGGAATTGGGACTCGAGCGGATGGCGAGCGAACAACAAGTGGCAGGCTACTGGATACGGCGTTTGAGCTCGGATTGAGCATGCCTCAAGCTCGGCTTGTTGGGAATCAGCTCTCAAGTGAGATTCGAGTATGCCTTGAGCTCCAACTGCTCTGTGAGTAGTGCTTGAACGCAGGTCAGGCAACGGGCAACCGTGGTTACCGGGAGAGGTGCGATGACGACCCTCGAACAAAAATCTAATAAAGTGCTTCTAAACACGAGAAAGTGCACGACGGATGACCAAACGAGCAACCCAACACTGTCACGGAATATGCCAACTAAAAATATGCCTAACAGACTGCAACCAATGCCTTCTTCATATACACTAATGACATGTTCAGTTGTTCATTGGCCCCACAAGACAGTGTTCCACCTTGTCATGGTGTGCCTCTACAGTCCAGAGTCAGCGCAGCTCGGCACTTTCATTGTTTGTTCTGCCAGTCTCTCTCTCTCTCTCTCTCTCTCTCTCTCTCTCTCTCTCTCTCTCTCTCTCTCTCTCTCTCTCTCTCTCTCTCTCT
>JAOVVI020019021.1:0-10216 GCA_028571085.2 Nepenthes alata
GTTTGGGTGGATGACTTTGTCTTGTTGTGCTTGTTCCTAGGAGAGGAAGTCGTAGCACTTTGACTTTCTAGTGTGGTGCTATTTCCTATGGGAGGATGTCGTAACATATTTGTTGGTGAGCCTTACTTGGGCCAACTTGGTATGGTTGCCATAGTCATCGAGCTCTAGCGTAGTCTAGGTGATTGCCCGCACAAGATATCGATACTCAATCCTATCAGTGAATATCGTTGCTTTTGTGCATTCGATCCTAGTCTTCCAACCATTGCTGACTGAAGGTGCTCGTCCCCAAAGGAGAGAGTTATTAGAGGCATTGTAAAAAGGCCCCTATGATTTTCATGGCCGCTTTGCTGGGCAAGTTTGACTTTAGTACACAAGATCTCACGGCTATAATGTTTGGCCTCATTTAGGCTGCTTGATCGTGTTGGCTAAGGTTTAGGATTTGACCTTGTTTATTCCAGTTAGATAATTGGACTGAGGTTTTTTAACCGTGTCACAGCCGGTGGTATCATAGGTGAAGGATTTTACATGATTTAGGGGCATTCTAGATCTTTGAATTAATGGAATCACATAGTGTGAGGTTTCAATTTTTATAATATTGTAATTAAGAGTAATTAAAATAATATAATAAAAATTAGACTTAATACATGTGAGAAGATAAAGTGGATGGGAAAACGGCGGTGGACGCTCATATGGCACCCGAGGCAGCGCTGGGGGCACCCATTCCAGCAGGCCCGCGCTTGCTGGCCACTTAGCACCCGCAGGGGCGCCATTTCCAAGGCACGTGCGCCTGAAGCTTGCTAGCTGCATGCTCGAGCGGCAGCTCCAGTGTGCGCACGCCTGCAGCTCACCGACTGGTGCTCAAGTGCCTGTCTGTGTATATATGTGTGAGGGTTTCCTTTTTGACATTTTTTGGGCGATTAGAGAGAGGAGAGAGAGAGCACGAAGGAGGAGAGAGAAGGAAGAGATCGAGGCTCCCGAGTCTGATTCCATTTTAGAATTAGTTAGAGAAGTTGTAGATTTGGTTAAGGCAAGGGCACTCATATACTTTTCCTTTGCTCTTTGAAGTTTTTATTCCATTCACTTTGGGTGTTCTCATTCCGATATCTGTTTAAATTTATATTTTATGGAACCCATGTCTTTAGCATGTATATACTTTGATTTCATATCCGATTTGTAAGATTTGTTCGGTATTATACCCACTGAAACCCTAACCCATGCACCTTTAGATTCACTCGTTTTATTTGAGATTTATGCATGATTTGACTTTCGAAATATAAAACCCTAGCTTCATGGATGTGGGTACTTCGAATATTTTGTATTTGTTCACATATATTTTGTATATATTTTTTATGTATTTCAAAGAAATAATCAGATGTAAACAGCGATATTTATTCACTTGTATGTTATATATGTTATCTTGTATATGCTTCAAAAATTATGTTGTATGCATTTGTGAAGGAATTTATTGTCCGAAAGATTTAAAGTTATATTTTGCTCAATGTGATAATATTTTTTACATGTCTCAAGTTTTATGTTAATTTATGCATGTAATTAAAGGTATGTGAAGATTTAAACTCATGAGAAAATGATTATCTGTATCCATATCAAAGAATTATGAACGTTATGCAAAGTATTTGAAGGAAACTCCACAATTTGTCAAATTTGATGATTCGTTCTCCAGGGAGTGAGAACTTTATATATGCTTATGGTAAAACCTTCTCTTAAGAATAAGTAATTATGAATCTGGACTAAAGATTTGTATTTTAGAGGATAGTATTCCCTGGCATACCATAGGATATTACAGTGGTAGATCGAGGAATGTTCCTGGGTAATGAAACATGCTATGATGGCAAATTTATTATCTGGCCTTGTATATCGGGTGAAAGGTATACCGTCTACCATGGGACGTTAAAGTTTGGGATATCGTTGGTAGCGCATTAGAATGTGTGGATGCATACATATTTTATTTCTCGTTTGACTACTCCATTAGTTGGTAAGGCCTACTAGCCTTGATATGCAAAGATAATAAAATTTCTACATATTTTAGAATAAAAAAGGATTAGAAAGAAAATGAGAAAGATAAATGTGTTTCAGAAAGGTATTTGTTCATGTTTCATGTTTAGACATTCATATTATGTTCTTATTCCCTCAATTTGCTTTATTTTGCATATATTATTTATTATCATTGATTATATTGTGTCTTATTGAGTATTTGCTTACTCATTACAACTTTTCTTCATTCAGATGAGCACGAGCTTAGGTATGATGAGGGGAAGCGAGGATTAGAAGTCGGCTAGGCTACAGTTTGAGATCCCAATCCCGAAATATAATAATTAGAGGTTAATTAAGTTTAAATAATTAAGTTGAGGATAAATGGACTAGAAAAAAATTAGAGATAAATCTCGGCTGAAGGAAAAAGAGGAGCAGCGCTCGAGGCATGCTCAAGCACCGGGGAGGCACAAATAACAAAACGACCCCACCCGAAGGGCGCCTAGGCGGAGCGGGGGCATGGGAGTTACGAGGGTTGTCACTCGGTTGGCGCTCGAGGCACAAACCGAGCATGCAATTTGTATAGTGGAACCTACTTGGAGCGTAGTTAGCGCTCGAGCACCACTTGCGGGACCAGCCACGTGTTTCTTTTTGATTGATTTTTAAATGGGTTTTGGGGTGTTTTAACAGAGAGAGAGGGCTTCAACTTCGACAAAAAGCATGAAGAGAGGAGAGGAAAGAAGAAGGAGGAAGAGGGAAAAGAGAAGAAAAGAGGAGAAATCCGGCCGTTCTACTCTGATTCGGGTAAAAATAACGGTAGATTGGGTTAAGGTAAGTACACCTCAGACTTTATTTTCCATTTTTACTGCTTTTAAATATCTCTATTTTATTATTTATACTCTAAATCACTTGCTCTCCAAGATTTGTTAAAAGAAATGCATGAATCTATTAATTTTTGGTGTAAACTTCATGTTTATGTGTAAATATTGTGACTCATGACTCCGATTTCATGATTTGGTTTATATTTTATGTTCGATTATTGTCTAGAATTTTTTTCCAAAACCCTAGATCAAAAATGAAGATATAGTTTTGAATTTAATTCATATTATGTGTATAGTTTATGAACTATGGCTTTGATTTGGTGATTTGGCCCATGTTTTACGATCAATTTATACCCAAAAATTTCACATGAAACCTTAACACTAAAATTTGGGAAAAGTTTGTTGGAAACTTAAAATCTTGAGATTTAAATGTAAAATTGTTACCTTGTTAAAGTTTATAAAACAATTTGTATCTGAAAATTCTGCATAAAACTATATTATTGAACTATGGTGGCCCTTTGATATTGTCTGGAAGAGTGATTGAAGGAAATTGGACTTGGCCTTGAGATATGATGAAAATTGACTATGAAATTATGAGTAAATATATTCAGTTAAGTTATCAGTAAGAAAATCGGACCTAGAACTGTTGTACAGTAAGATAGGGTTCTTCGACATGCCTTAGAACTTTATGGTGGTAATCACAGATGACTCTGTCCATGGAGTAAATATGTGGTCTGCCCCTCCTCGGGACGTAAATAGAGGATAGAGACTATCGAACCATCAAACTTTTAAACCATGGATGAAATGAGATGAAAATAAATGATTATCGAACATTGGCCTTTGATTGTGTTAACTAAACACAATCTATCCTCGATTATTTGCCTCATCGGCTAGTAGGGTCTACTAGTTTGTCATTCGGATAGTAAAGTAAGATTTCTAGAATTTACAGAGTTTGATACGGCTTTTCTGATTTCTGATGTCTGTTCTACTGATTTATGATTTCAGAAGCATGTTATACGGAGTTATGCCTTTTTCTATTTTCATGTGCTTCTCTATTCTTTGAATATTTTCATATTTCTGTTTATCTGTATTTATATTCTATATGAAAGTATTACACTTGTATGTTTTTACTGTACCTTGTTAGATTTTGACTTACTATTTTATTTTTCTCCCTCCAGATGATACAATAGAGTCAGTTCATGATGAGGAGTGGATAAAGCCTAGCCCGTAGACCTTTGGAAGTCTTCGAGCTATCTTGAAGATTTTGAGAAGTTTGATAGTTTTGCCTGTAATATCTTACTTGGGAATGGATATTGTGTATATATAAATGGCCATAGTATGCCACTGTTTTGTTGAAACAATATTTATGCTTACACAGGTCTATCTTATGGAAAATAATTTTGCTTTTGCTAATCTGTTTTGGATATATACATGTCCTTGATGACATCTCTTGTATGAATTTTGGTATAGTGGATATGATTGATAAATTAGAGCCATGGATGAGATCATGGCATCTGATGATCCTGTGATTGAAATATGAATTTATATTGAAGTTTAAATTTGTACAATTGTACATTTTATTCAGGTTGATTATATTAGCTTAGCCCAATTATAGGAAAAATTCTCTCCATTTTTTCCTTAGAATTCAAAGATGATATTTTGGGTTTTAGTTTTATATGGTCACTGAAAAAATGTATTAGAGAACAAAATATAAATAAAAAATTATTCTGTCATAACTGGTATCAGAGAAATGAGATTCCTTAGGATTGATCGATCGTAAAGAGGAAGCATAGGCTTAAGTTTCTGTAGGGAAAGATTGAGGGTAGTTAGGATTAAATAGGATGTTTAGGAGTTAACACTTAGGCTAGCCTTAATCCTTATTGAATTGTTGACCCCATTCCTCTAACTGATTTCTTGAGATGTGTTAATGTTGTGGTCATTCTTGATTATAGGATATAATATGGCAAGTGGAAGAGGTAGAAGAAATAACCAGGGGGGTACTAGTACTCCCCACGACTGTGAAGCCGAGTATGTAAACTTGTTGAGGAGGATGACAAATGTGGTTGAGTCAATAGAGCAGCGTCATATGCCTCTGGTCCCTACACCTGAGCCAGTTCTAATAAATCCTTCATGATTACTTATGAAAGGTTTACGGTGGAGAAGGTGTCTAAATTTTTGGAGGAACTGGATCCGGTAAGGTCGGAGAATTGGATTCAAAAATTGAAGAAAATATTTATAGTCATTTAATGTTCTGATCGCAAAAGGGTTGCCTTTGCGACTTATAAATTAGAAGGAGAAGCCGATGATTGGTGGTCGATGAAGAAAAAGGTGTTGGGTTTGCCCGACGAGGAAATTTCTTGGGAGATGTTTGAGGAGGCATTCTAGAAAAAACATATTCCTTCTAACATCCGAGATTGGAAGGAAGAAGCTTTTTTGCAGCTTAGGCAAGGAAGCTACAACGTAGTAGAGAATGGTACGAGGTTCATTGAGTTATCTCGCTATGCGTCTTTTGTCGAGGGAGAAGAATTGAAGATACCAAAGAAGTTCCAACAATGTTTAAAAGACGAGATTAAGAGTCAGTTAGTGACTCAGAAGTTTCAAACTTATAATGGGGTTCTAGATAGGGCTTTGATACTTGAGAAAAAACTTGAAGCTCAGAAATCTTTAGGTAAAAGGGTGGTCAGTCAAGTGAATCTCAGTAAGGAGTTCAGTTTGAGATATCCAAAATCTACTAAGAAAATGAAAGTGTCTTGCAAAGGGAAAGGTAGCATCGGGATTCAATCAGTGTCAGATTCCAAGACGTCAGTGGTGTATTGTAATCATTGTGGAAAGGAACATCTGGGGATGACTTGTTTTAAAACATCGGGGGCCTGTTTTAATTTTGGTCAGCAGGGCCACTTGGATAAGAATTGTCCCCTACCGAAGAGACTAGGAGCAAGGAAGCCTTCTAACCCGGCTAAAGCACTTGCAGCGACAATTCAAGACGCTGAGACATCTCCAAAAGGGGACCGAGGTATTTTCTTATTTATGGAGTTCATTTCTATTTTTTTAATTTGGGATTGATGTATTTCCTTGTTCCCTAATTTCATGTGATGTCACATTTACCCTAAGAATTCTAGATTGTCCCATGGTTGCATATACATATGTATGCTTTGTGGATTTTATGGATTGTGATAAGCAATTAGATGAGTATTTAATTGGGAGAAGGAATACTTGATTTATTTGGTCAGCGTGGCATATAAGTGGAACCAATGATCTGGAGTCAATTTTTGGGTGATGTGAGTCCTTTTGAAGTTGAAATGGTACTCGAGGATGTTGGCATAAATTATATCAAGGGAATAAGATACCCTATAATTAGGTTGTGAATTCTGGATAAGAAGTAAAGTCAATCGAATCATGGATTGGTGTTGAGTCTAATTAGGAAATGGGACTGCCCCTTTTGAAGTCGGTAGGTAGCCATTCGAGAATTTAGCTATGAAAGTTTTGATGATATATATATTTGGAGGAAGAGACCAACCGACTTGTTTTAATGGGCAGATCTTCATCTAAGGGAATTATGAATTTCGCTATCCAGTTTGGGTTGTGAATAATTAACTGATCCAATCTAATTACTGGACTTTGATGGGATACTTAGATGATTTGGTTGGCAAATTGCCACATTAGAATTGATGATTTTGAAAAGAGTAATCTGATTTACAATTAAGATCGCATGTTTTAAAATATCAGATGAGTTGCAAGAGAGGTGATGGCATATTAGGCCATACCTGAAAGTCATTAGCGGATAAGAAAATTAGAGGAAACTGTTAAAAGAAAAGATTAGCCTATCTTATTTTCTAACTGGAAAATAAGTTACTATTGAGTTTGTGTCGAAATCGGCCATGATCTTCAGGAATAAAATACAAACGATGAGGATATTTGGTGAAATTTGAAAATTTGGTTAACCAAGAAGTTAATAATTTGATGCTGGGAGTTTTTAAGATTAAGATATTCACAAGAGAGGTGAAGGCTCACCACTAACCAGTTCTGATATCGGAGCAATGCGGTTATGAAAATATGAAAGGAGAAACCCTTGCGATTTTGCTCAAGGTTGATTGAATGGTAAAGTCGTGAAGTTTTAGTCAGATTATTGTGAAAATCGAGTAACCTAATTAGAATGAATAAATTGGCCTGACAATAAGATATTAAGTTGTTAAATGTTGAAGCTTTAATGGTAGCTTGGAGATTGTGCTGAGAATTTGGGGATGATTGTCTTAGTTGTGTTTTTATGTTAGTTATAATATGAAATATATGGATGTTGTCTTAGAGATGTTGACCACTTTGGGATCATTTTGGGTTATAATGGCTATAAAACCTAGGCATCTAATATGAATATTTGAAAAAGAATTGTAGAATTTTAGGGTATTTGTATTTGAATAATCAGAACAACGTGGCGAGAGTGTGTGAGCCTGTAAGATCCTAGGATCTGATTTGAGGTCCAAGGTATTCATAGCAAGCCAAAGAGGTGACAAGTAAAATGTTTAGTCTCTGAGTTTAATGAATTTTGAAAGTGTTTCTCACTCCCATGATTGATAAGATGAGTATGGAATCCAAATGAGTTGATAAATGAGAACCCATCCTTTTGATGAAATCCCAATTTAAAGTTTTAGCGAAGTGAATCAAATGTTGATGATTGGAATGAGTTCAATGAAGAGATCTCAGAATACAAAGAAGAAAATGGAAACTCCTAGTTAGAGTTACTTGTCCATAGATCGGAATTGCCAATTTGAAATCCCTATTGGAGAAATTTTGGGTAGGTTCAAATGTTTGAGGTAATGGAATATTGTAATCCTAAGTTGGGGAAAACAGAATCGCGTTTGAGGTGTGGGAGTTATGAAATTTGAAATGGAAAGCCCTTATGGTTTTGTTTCAGGATGAAGGACGACCCACTTATCATAATTATGGAGGACGTGTTTAGGTTTAATCAATTGGCTCATTGGTATGCCAATGCGATCTAAGATCTCTAAGTGTAGAGGTTTCAAGATCTTGAGGTCACTAATTGTTAAGGCCTTGAGATTTTGGGTAATGATCTAAAATTGTATTGAATCTATGGTGATTGCTCTAGTTAGGATTTCTAGTTTTGTGGTGAGTTGAGGATTTGTGAGAATTATTTTCATGATATGGGTATCTTAAAATTAGTTTTCATCATGGCTACCATGTAAATTGGGTGTTCGAAAGGGAATGTGTATCTCATGGAAATGTCGATTCGATGACATGCCTACGAAATGAGGGGAATGTAAAGTATTTTGCTTTCAAGGTCTTATTGTGACTTAAAATTTATGTCGAAATCTTAGCTAAGCTTGATAAAAGAAATTGGGTGTTAGGTCAAATTCGTTGTGGTGGTAAATGGTAATCGGACGAATTGAGTTTGATGATCAGTCAGAGTGTGTAGTGGAAGAGTGATGAACCCCTATATATATATATATATTAAGGTTTAAGTTAATGTTTAGAGGAAATGCTCAAACTCGAGGCTTAGTTTAAAGGAAGTAAGGCATTTTGCTCATTTAAGTTTTAGGATCAAGTCGGGAAAATAGTTAATAAATTGGGTTTGCTTTCGGATTTGACGAATTTAGATGAGCATAGAACGAATAAGATATTAAAGATCAATGCGATTTGGAGGTTTAAGATCTTCTAGGATGACCATCCTATTCTGAAAAGTGATTTGGGGATATTAGAAAAGTTCCTTTGAATTGTAAAATTTGAGGTTTGTTAAATTTTAAGGATGAAATTTCTGTAAGTGAGGGAGAGTTGTGAGATCCCAATCACAAAACATGATAATTAGAGGTTAATTAAGTTTAAATAATTAAGTTGAGGATAAATAGACTAGGAAAACTTGGAGATAAATCTCGGCTAAAATAAAAAGAGGAGCGGCACTCGAGCGTGCCTTGAGCGCCGCTTGAGGCGCCAACCGAGCGTGCAATTTGCGCGAGTGGCGCAAACTTGGAGCCTCATTGGCGCTTGAGCGCCACTCACGGGACTAGCCATGTGTTTCTTTTTGATTAGTTTTTGAATGGGTTTTGGAGTGTTTTAAGAGAGAGAGGGCTTCGGCTTCGACAGAAAGTAGGAAGAGAGGAGAGGAAAGGAGAAGAAGGAGGAGGAAAAAGAGAAGAAAAGAGGAAAAATTTGACCGTTTCATTCCGGTTCGGGTAAAAATAACGGTAGATCGAGCTAAGGCAAGTATACCTCAGACTTTATTTTCCATTTTTACCGCTTTTGAATATCTCTATTTGGTTATTTATGCTCTAAATCACTTGCTCTCCAAGATTTGTTAAGAGAAATGCATGACTCTCATGATTTTTGGTGTAAACTTCATGTTTATGTAAAAATATTGTGACTCATAACTCCGATTTTATGATTTGGTTCATATTTTATGTCCAATTATTGTATGGAATTTTTTTTCGAAACCCTAGATAAAAAATGAATATATATTTTTGAATTTAATTCATATTATTTGTATGTTTTGTGAACTATGGCTTTGATTTGGTGATTTGGCCCTTGTTTTATGCTTGATTTATGCCCGAAAATTTCAAACGAAACCTTAGCACAAAAATTTGGGAAAAGTTTATTGGAAACTTGAAATCTTGAGATTTAAATGTTAAATCGTTACCTTGTTAAAGTTTATTAAATGATTTGTATTTGAAAATTCTGCATGAAACTATATTATCGAACTATGGCGGCCCTCTGATATTGTCTGGAAGAGTGATTAAAGGAAATTGAACTTGGCCTTGAGATATGATGAAAATTGACTATGAAATTATGAGCAAATGTATTTAGTTAAGTTATTGATAAGAAAATCGAACCTAGAACCGTTGTACAATCAGATAGGGTTCTCTGACATAGTTTAGAACTTTATGGTGATAAACATGGATAACTCTATCCGTAGAGTAATATGTGATCTGCCCCTCCTTGGGACGTAAATAGAGGATAGTGACTGTTGAACCATCAAACTTTTGAACCTTGGATGAAATGAGATGAAAATAAATGATTATCAAACATTGGCCTTTGATTGTGTAGACTAAACACAATCTATCCTTGATTTTTTACCCCTTCGACTTGTAGGGTCTACTAGGTTGTCCTTCGGATAGTAAAGTAGGATTTCTAGAATTTACCGAGTTTGATACGGGTTTTCTGATTTTTGATGCCTATTCAACTGATTTATGATTTTAGAAGATTGAGATAGTGAAATACAATGTAGAAAATAGAGAGAATTGTGAGCGAAAATAAAGTGTGTTCTTTATGTTGCTTGTACTCTGTTCTTTGGTCTTCTTTCTCCTGTGCTAGTGTAATGGAAGAATATTGTTCCTAGCCTCACATATAGTAAAATTGGTTCATGGACGAATGTCTCGTGGCTTTTTCAATGCTTGATAAGG